>APFE031396023.1:0-36599 GCA_000404065.3 Pinus taeda | reverse complement strand
AAAAAATTATATATACATATCATATTATTGATAAAATAGCCTTCCATTTTTCCTATATACCATGGAGATTCGCCCATTTATTATACATGTAAATTTGGGGGGGTTCTTAAAATTTTCCCTGCAAACCACATAAGGATAAAATATTCCAAGCCTTAAGATCTCGATCCATCATCCATCGTCATCCACATAGGCGCATCCTTAGTTCAGATCAAGCAAAGCATCAAAAACCCATAACCTGCACACTGGATCTCTCACTTTATCAGATATTCAATCCTTGCACACTCTATGGGCTAATGATATTCTCCTCCTTATATAGTTTTAGGCCTTTCTCAATACCATGGCCCAAAACCACTTAGGACCAATACCTTGGACCAAATGTAGAGCTATAACAAGGGTCTCTTTCACCTCTAGTTACCTCACTTTAATATGTCAATCCGGGATCGTCTGGTTATTTCAAAGGGTGTCTCAGTATGAGGCTAGCATTTGCCAGAGTAATGCTTGTAGTATAGCTATTCAAAAGCTGTGCAAGGAAAGTAATGCAAACTTACAACTTAACTACTTCGAAAAACCAACTCACACCAAGTATTGCATCAGCCAAAGGTTCGGCAGCAATAGCCCATCCTTTTCATAACTGATGAGAATAGGTCAGAGGTCTGGGAACCGAATAGCAGATGCTGGGCTCGCTACAGCCTGGGATCATTCTTAATGATTAGAAATGAAAGAGCAGATAAAAGAAATGATAATGAAATGGAACAGCACATCAGCCAAGGGCTTGGTAGCAATAACACGTCCCTTTCATAGCTGATGGGAGCAGATCAAAGGTCTGGGGACCAGGTAGCAGATGCTGGGGTCCACTACAGCCTAATTCCGTCCTCAAGAAACAGCAAATTAGCAATCTGGAAATGGAAAAGGAAATAAATGGAACAGCAAGTAAATGGAATAGCAAGTAAATGAAACAGCAATTAAATGGAACAACAAGTAAATGGAACAGCCATTAAAATAAATAATAACCAAATCCTTTAAACTACAGATCTATTTAACCATGCCAGTCAAAACATCAATCTCTCAATCTTATATGATAGAACAATACACACTATACGTAACCTGCTTCTGTTAAAACACATACGACTGCATCTTATAATAGTCACGTTTAATAACCATGTGAACCAGACTTTTCCAGATGACTTGTTATAATGCAGAATACAATCGTGAAGGAATCTATAATAAAGTAACAGTGTCCTGTAGGAATTAATCAATACTTAAAGAATTGATAAAATAACATAGCATCGATACAAAGTTCAAGAACACGAAATAACTGAATCAGAACAGAGCATGTAATGAAATATTCTCAAAACATAGCAGATTACCAGATTACTTTTATGAACAAACCACACGGAAACCAGGCATAATAATACAAGAGCAAGTGTCCTCCAGGGCCGGGCCCTTACCCTCCAGGGGCACACCACTTAAGATGAATCTAGGCTCAAAGATAAAAAGTGAACAAGTCTGTATTAAAGCATGCAATAAAAGTACAGAAACTTAAGTCTTCAACAGAACATAAAGATCATAGTCCAGATCTTTCTTCAAAGAAATTATACACTTCCCAGAAATTGATCCAAAAATTCCCCCGTAACCAACAATTCTATCCCTTTTTACAAAAGGGACGATGGAGACATCTAGGTACAAAAATAGGCTAAAACAGTGATCGCTCAGGATCCAAGATCCTGAGGGATACGCAGAATAATTAATGCTGTGTTACTTCTTCCTTCTTCTATTTCGCACTGGTATCTCCGCGTCCTATTTTGGGCTGATCCTTGTCGATCTAGTTCGCTTCCGGTCTCCCGTCACAAGGACAGCAGTTAGCTTGTCTTTATCTTTACTCTTTGGATGGCCACCTTTCGCTTCTTCACCTTCCTGCACATGGAAACGACGTCTATCAGTGCTTCTTATTAGTTTCTCGTATTTTGTTATAAGTTCTTATTATTATCTAAGTTTCCCATGCAAAAAAGCTTTTGATTTTTCATGAAAAGATACCGAAATGACCATCAAAACATACCTTCCTTGGTACTCCACACACCCCCCAGCTTACCCTTTTTCATGGCCTCATGAAAACATTGTAGTTGACATGAAGAGCAGTGAGGGAGTAGGCTGGAGATGAAATCTCGTGTGGAGGCCTACACCCATGATGCGAAACTAGATGATCAAAGAAATGGCTCGTCTAGCTCTCGGGCATCTCATACAAGGCTTGGTATCCAGGCACAGGATGCCAAATAATTGGACTCCTGAACCTATATCCTAACCAGGATGGTCCTGCCCTCAAAATAATTTCACATTAGAGGGGGAATCGGTTAGCAGCAAGCTTAAAATTTTCATACTTAAATGGCTTTCGGAGCTGAATGTTCGGATTAGACACTCGATATCGAAATTTAGCAGCTTCAATGACAGGGTCTTTGATAGAAGCAAAGATCTCAAGCCCTTGCCGAATGATTGATTCATGCATGGGTCCTAGTGCTTCAATCACCCCCGGAGTCCTCATAAGATTTCTATGACTTCCCCATAACTGCTCCGGGTCTCTAGGTTCAGCTCTTACCCATAGGTCTAATCCATTTTCTTGTCTCTGAAATGCATTGTAGGCTTTGAGCCATTTAATTTGATTGACTGCAAATGAAATGAATGCTTGTAATTGAATGTCTCCAACAAAAGGACCAGGGTTTAGCTCGGTTTCTTGCTCTAGTACAAGGTTATGCAGATAAAATTCACACAATAACCTTTGTACCTTTACCCCATAATGCTTACAGCAATTTATAAAATCATCTATAGTATTAATTTCTATAGGAGCACCTGCCCTAACGGCCTTAATTTTCAATTGCAAGTATCTTTCCATTAGAAACAGGGCATAATTTTTGGCAGGGGCCCTACATGCTAAAGCATCATTATACAAAGCACACAAGGTATCCATTTGTTTAATAACTACATCTAATCTACGGGTTACCTTGGCAACTTTTTCTTGCTCCTTTTGCCATCCTTCGAAGGCTTGGCTTTCTGACAGGTTGACATTTCTTAACTGCTGCTATAATTCCTCATACTTTTCACAGGGGACTGTTTGTTCCCTGAGCCTTTCTACTTCTTGCTGGGCTTACCTCAAATGATGGTGAAGGGTTCTTGTTTTTGGGTCCTTTTTCCATGCATCTGTGGAGGCTGGGAGTTGTACTTGAACTTTCTTATTACGTTGCTTGGAATTCATAACCCTTATTACTCCCGAAGGTGGTGCCTCCGTCTAAACCACTTTATTATCTGTTTCAATTTTAACGCGAACTCCAGCCCACTGCTGTTCCTTTTCAAATGGAACAGCAGTCTGTTCTTCTGTTTCAATTGGAACAACAGTTTATCTTTCTGCTTCATTAGGAACAACAGTTTGGCTCCTGTCAGGGTTTTGGGTAGTGGAACGGCTCCCGGTTCTTCGCCTCTTATTCTTATGGGGTCTTATTGGCATGGCTGAACCTTTTCTTATTAAGGTCCTTACCCCCCTTTGTCTTGCTGTTAGAAGCTTGATCCGCTGGCGAAGCCTGACTATCACGTTTAACAGTGTCCCTTTTTCTTTTTGCAATTCCCTTATTTCTCTCAATTTCTCAGAAAGAATAGCTGAATGTTTGCCGCGGGTTGGAGTGTGACTAATTTCCGGGTTTTCATCTTGAGGTGGCCGATATGGGGTAAGAACCTTTCCTGGCTCTACTGTTTCCTAGGCCACTTCTTCCTCTGTCCTTATTTCCTCTGGATTCTCCTCTGGTGCCTTCTGATCAGGAACGGGTTGTTCCTGCCTGATATCTTCTGTTTTCTTCTCATCATGGACGAGTGGAATTTCTATTTCTGCTTTTTCCAAATGAACTTCCTTGGGTGCATATTTTTCCTGGGTTTCTTCTCTGGTCTGGAAGTTGGATGGACTCAGGGGCTGGCCATACTCGCCCATATTGGCCAGAATATTGGCCAATTCGTCTTCCCCGATCGGGTTCTGTACTGGGCTTCCCCCTTGCTGTTCCATTTCTTCCTCCTGGTCGGGCTGCTCACTCTCTTCCTTCTCGACTCCTTCTTCTTCATCCTGTTCTGTTTCCGCTGATTGTTCTTCAAGTTGCATTTCGGCTTGCTTTTCAACTTGCACTTTTGTGCAAGCATCCTTCTTTCGTTTCTCAGGGCGTTGGGGTGTGCTATCAGTTTGCTTTCGTTTTTCTGGGCATCCAGATGTGGCCGCCCTTTCATTAATAATATCAATGAGTTATTCCCAGCTGCTATGCTGCTGGATAAGACTATGGCTTACTATCAAGCGCATTAATCCATTGTGGCTAACCACAGATTCTTTGTGCTGTGCCTTTTTCATACTACGTGCCACATCATGTAATAGCGAATTAAGCAATGCAGGTAAATTCACAGAGCATTTTTGTTTTAGGACATCTAGGAGTTTTAGATGTCGTGGTCTTACCACGTCTTTTCTGCCCTCACAAGTAATGTAGCTCTGGACAATTTTCGCCAATTCTGCCCATGGCTCTCCTAGCGTTGCTGGTAGCACCCCTTTTCCGCGAACTGTTAAATTTTGGCCTTCATCCTGAAAGATTTCCACAGTCTTCTGCAGTCTTTCCTTTTTTATTATCCATATTGGTCCTATGGCCGGTAATCCTGTGACTTTTGCTATTATATCGTCCATGACCTCTATTCATTTTCCTCTGATTATAGAGTGTTCTTCCTGCAGGTTTTGTAAAAATTCCTTCACCACAGTTTTGTTGGACTCCTTCAGGCGGTTGAGGTAAGTCAACCATCTTGCTTTATTCAGAATTCTTCGGGCTGCAGCTGAAACAGTCAATGTTTGTGGTTCTCTTCGGACTGACCTCCTTCCCATGGCTTCTCTTGAAAATTCTCAAAGGAACAACAGCTGTTCGTTGAGACACAGAGAAGCTGGTGGTGTGTTTCCCGTTTAAATTCAAATGCAACAGCGTATGCAATGGAAATACTTTGAACAGCGATTCATGCAGAAGAAAACAAAAAATGGCAAATGATCATACTGTTGATCCGTGTTGTGCTCAAGTACAAGATCTTTTCGAATGACGAGCTGACACGTATTTTGGGGAATGATGAGGTTACTCCCCCCCCCCCCCGCAATATGATAGGTTGTCCCAGCCGTCAAATGAAGGAGTTGCGTCTGCTTCGTCCGCGAGGCCTTTATGGAGCAGCTTATAAAAATATGTCATGTCTGCAAAAACAGCATATTACTGGAATCGAGGTGAAAAGGTAGATCGCTTTTAATGCGTAAGCAGCTGCGGTGAGTTGATGGAAGTTCGGGAATAGACATTTTCCAGTCTCATGCGGTCACTATCACTAGCTCCGTAATGATTGGCGATAATAAATGGTCATGCGGTATATGGTTGTGTAATTAAATTATCACGTCATAAGATACAAAGGTTCTAATTTCCTTACCCATTGGTGTAAAGGTTACGACTTCAATACCATTAACAGAGCTCTGCTGCCAACAGGTGTCCATAACCTTGGCAGAGTTGTTTGTTTCACCCCAGGAACCATAGTCCTTTGTATATGCGAGGAAGTGTTATATGATGTTAAAACTGTAGGCCACTATGCAGGCTTGGTAACCCGTTGGTCATAGTGCCATTCACGAGGAAGGAGCGAATAGTGGACATGCTGGCTCGTGGTGAGACCTCCTGTTCCAAGGGTTATTTATTTATTTTAGTATACCTCTTGGACCATTTCTCGGGTGTGGTGGCCCTGATGGGAATGCCACTTCACTTCCATCCTGATGATCATGGTAGGCCAACTCGTAATGACACTCCCTATCCTGCAATTTTGACAAAACTGTTTGGCTTATTTGCTCTTTTCTTTCTTGATTTTAATAGAGAACCTTTCCTGTTTATACACAAAGGGTGGTTCAACACTCCTTAAGAGTAGGAATGGTGGAAGAAGCCTGAAAATCCCAATAGGAAGGTATAGACTCTTTGATCTTATTGATGAAATGATAAACATAGATAAAAGAATCAACATGATAGAGATAGCCAATCAAAACAGAGTTAGTGGAACAATGGCAACAAAAGGTAATAAATAAGCATATCTTTTCCTTACATGCTTTCACCAATTTAGGGCAGTTATTTATAAGGATAGCGATTTGTGATTTACCGATTCCTGCATACTGTGCTTTTGATTTCATCACATAAGTAGATAGTTGTATTCAAAAAGACTTGAAAGATCATCAGCATTCCGCATCCTTGAGAAGGAACAAACTATTTCAAATTTTATGAGTAGTGCTTTTTCAAGAAAGGGCACAACAATGGTTGCTAGTTTGAAGAAAGGAGCTGTGGGAATTACTGGTGACGTTCAGTAAAATCAAACAAGTGCCGTTCCTTTGGAAAAAGACCGGCAAAAATCAAACAATGCTATTCCTTACGGACACAACAAAAACACACAAGTGTTGTTCTTCTTGAGAGAGGGACAGCAAAAACACTCAAATGTTGTTCCTTTTTTGAGAAAGGAACAACAAAAACACTCAAGTATTGTTCCTTTTGGAAAAGGAACAACAAAAATAACAAGTGTTGTTCCTTTTGGAAAAGGAACAGCAAAAATCACAAGTGTTGTTCCTTTTGGAAAAGGAACAGCAAAAATCACAAGTGTTGTTCCTTTTGGAAAATGAACAACAAAAATCACAAGTGTTGTTCCTTTTGGAAAAGGAACAGCAAAAATCAAGACATGCTGTAACAATATGTACAAAAATAATTCTAACAATTATATACAATTTGTAAGGAAAAATAAACTTCTTAGTGAGTTACTGGTGGAGGAGACTTGTCTTCCTCCCTTAAGATCTCCATATCTGTATCTTGGCGTAATTGTTGGCAGAAGGACTCCCGGGTAAGTGGTTTGCGATAGAGACGGACTCGATGGCCGTTTGCCTTAAAGGTATACCCAGAACCATCAATGGTAATCAGTGTGAGGGTACCATTGTCATGTACTTTCTGGATTTCATATGGTCCCAGCCAACGAGTCTGGAGTTTCCTGGGAGTCCTGAAAATCTAGAGTCATATAAAAGAGCCCAGTCTCCTTCATGGAAGACTCTGTTTTTTATGAGAGCATCATGCCACTTAGCTCTTTGCTGCTGTATCAAGGCAGTATGTTGAAGTGCAGAATGTCTAATTTCATCCAGCTCATTAATCTGTTGCAATCGAGTAGTTTGCGCTTCGGTTAAGTCTAACCCCACTTCTTGTGTTGTCCGTAATGTCCGGATTTCAAATTCCATAGGAAAAATTGGTTGCTTTCCAAACATAAGCTGGTAAGGTGAGTGGCCAGTGGTGCTTCTCCATTTTGTTCTATAAGCCCACAGTGCTTCTGGTAGTCTGGCAGCCCAATCGCGTCTATGTGATGCAACTGTTTTGGTTAGAATGGTTTCTATTATCTTGTTGCTGCTTTCTACTTTCCCATTTGCCTGTGGGTGATATGGGGTGGTCATTTTGTGTTGAACATGATAATTGTTGAGTGTTGCCACTATTCTGTTTCTAACAAACTGTGGCCCTCCATTTGTTATTATCTCTCTAGGGAGGCCATAGCGCACAAATAGATGGAGCAAGAACTGTATAACAAATTCTTCTGTAGCTCTGGGCAAGGATTCTGCTTCAACCCACTTGGTGACATATTCTGTTGCCACTAGAATGTATGTTTTCTGGTTTGATGGTGGGTTGATTGGCCCTACAAAATCAAGGGCCCATCGCTCAAATGGTTCAATGACTATCTATGGTTTCAAGGGCATCTCATCTGAGTGACTAGGTCGTCCCGCCCTTTGGCAACTATCACATGCTTGGACAAATTTCTTTGCATCTTTAAAAATTGTGGGCCAATAATACCCTGTATGTAACACTTTATGTGCAGTCCTGCGATCAGCAAAGTGTCCACCACATGGTTGGTCATGGCATGCTTTCAATATATCAAAGATTTCATCTTGTCGAACGCACCGCCTGATCTGCATGTCTACCCCTGTGTGAAACAAATAACCCCCAATACAAGAAAACCTGGTACTTTGCTGGACAATCTGTTTTCTCTCATTAGGGGTTAGATGTTTTGGTAACTTACCTACTGCTAGGTAATTGGCGACATCAGCATACCAGGGTGTTTGAACAACAACAGCAAAGAGATGCTCATCTGGAAACTGATCTTTGACTGCTGCTGCATCAACTGGTTTTGGTATTCTTGAGAGGAAATCAGCTACGAGGTTTTCTTTGTCAGGTCGATCCTTGATTGTAATGTCAAATTCCTACAATAAAATCAGCCATCTGGTTATTCTGCCGTTTGTGACAGGTTTATTTGCTAAATACTTTATAGCGGAATGATCTCTGTACAAGATGACGGGATATCCAGTGATGTAATGTCTAAATTTATTGATAGCATGTATAACAGCTAAGAATTCTTTCTCAGATACAGTATAATTTAATTCAGCAGGGGATAGATTTTTGCTAATGTAATAAATAGCGTATGGTTTTCTATCCTCCTCCTGACCAAGGACCGATCCAATGGCTATATCTGAGGCATCGGATGATATCTGGAATGGCAAATCCCAGTTTGGTCCTTAAAGGAGTGGGGCTGTAGATACAAGCTTTTTCAGATCATTGAAAGCACGTTCGTATTTTTCTGTCCAAAGGAAATCAATATTACTAGTTAGTGCATACAATGGTGCAGCAATACGTGAATAATGTTCTATAAATATTCTGTAATAACCAGAGAATCCAAGAAAACTACGTACCTCTATTTGAGTAGTAGGAGTAGGAATAAGCAAAAGTATTTGGATTTTGGCTGGGTCTACCTGAATGCCAACTGCTGAAATATAGTGTCCTAGAATAAGTCCTTCTGTCATCATCATGTAGCATTTTTCGTGGCTTAGACAAAGCCTGGTAGCTATACAGCGTTGTAGGACTTTTTCTAGTGTTTCCAATGTTGGATCAAACTCTTCTCCGTATGGAGTGAAATCATCCATATATACTTCCAATCCTTCATTTATCAGATTTGCAAATATGCTAAGAATAGCCCTTTGGAATGTGGTAGGGGCATTACATAAACCAAAAGGTAAAACTCGGTAAGCAAATGTTCCCCAAGGACAAGTAAAAGTAGTTTTATCCTGATCTTCAGGGGCAATCTGTATTTGGTTATACCCACTGAAGCCATCAAGAAAAGAAAAAAATTTATTGCCTGTCAAAGTATCCAATACTTGATCGATGAATGGGAGAGGAAAGTGATCTTTCTGTGTTGCCTTGTTTAGTTCTCTATAGTCCACACAGATTCTCCACTTCCCATTCTTTTTCGGTACCACCACAAGCGGGGAGACCCGTTTGCTATAAGAGATGGGGTAGATAAAGTTAACATCTAAAAGTTTTTGAAGCTCAGCTTTTACTACTTCTTTTAGATGAGGGTTTAGCCTTCTTTGAGGTTTTCTAACATGTTTTGCATCATTTTCTATGTAGATGTGGTGTGTGCATAATTGAGGATCAATTCCTTTCATATCGGGGTAATCCCATGCAAATGCATTTTTATGTTTTATTAAGATATGGATGAGTTTTGTCTCTTGTTCCGGTGTAAGATTGGCGTTAATGTTTAAGGTCTTCCGAGGTTCGATTTCTACTGTTTTACTATGTGCAACCGAGGTAACAGGGATTGTATGGTCATGCACATCATTCAGAGGTTCCTCTTCTGCTTCGTTATCAAATGCTGCTTTTATCATATGACACTGGGTAGGAGATGTGGGTTCCGTTTGACTAATAAAGTTACTGATGGCATCATCTTCTATTTGATTTTTGAACTCTAGTCCCTCTTGTATAGTTAACGGAGATCTAATGTTGTCAGTAAGATATGATACAGGGTGCCTATTAGTTTTAACTATTGTGATGCTTGGCTGCGCTGGGGGATATAGTACCAAGTTCCTAATATCTGCCCCCTTAGTTATGATCATGTTTCCTTGCCGACAGCCAATATAGGCATCAGCGGTAGCGAGCCAAGCCCTTCCTAATATCAATGGATGTCCATCTAGTCGAGTTTTAGGGTTTATTATCAGAAAACCAGTTGGGTATCCCCAGGAATTGACTGAAACCATAACATCATGCAGTATGCCTTCTGGTCTAACCACAGATCGATCAGCCAGTTCCAGAAAAGTTGAAGTGGGTTCTGCAGATGTGATTCCCAATTTTTGGCAAGTAGAAGTGGTCAATATATTAATTGCAGCCCCAAGATCAACTAAAGCATTTTTTAAGGTTTTATCATAAATTTGAACAGTTACTATTGGGTTACTTGGGTCTTCATACTTAATAGGTGTTTCCTTTCCTGATAATAGGTCAGATAAAGTGCCGACTACTTGAACTCTTGGGTTATCTATTACATTCCTTCTTGGTCTTTTTATGCACAATTCCTTGATAGTTTTAGCGTATATGGGAATATCCTGAATGGCTTGAAGGAATGGAATTTTTATGTATAAATTTTGTAATTCTCCCAGAATGTCAAAATTAGGTTGCTGTATAGGTCATGGTATAACTAGACGTTCTGGGAACGGAGGAGAGGATGTAGTTATTTTATTCTGAGTTTGTTGTCTGTTTTCATCCTCTTCTTGTAACAACTGTTCTCTAGGTAATTGATCTTCAATCTGAACTGTTTTGTTTCCCTCTGTTTGAATAATATGCCCAGATCTTAGCTGCAGATCATTGCACTCCCGCAGATCGGGTCCTTCTTCCGGTGTTTCTAAAATTTGAAGTGCTTGGACTGGTCTGTTATTTGGATTGGGATTGGGCTGGGCTAGGAGTTGGGGTCTGAGATTAGATTGGGGGTTTTGTTGTAAAGCTAGCAGTGTAGGTTGAGGGAAAGGGATTTTTCCTACTGGCTATTGTGTTGGTCTCTGCCAGTTATTCTGCCAGCCTGAACTTTTTGAAGTGGGGGCAGTCCATTGCGGTGGATATGGGTTGTTCTGCCAGTATGGTGGGGGATAAGAAGGATTCGTCCAGCCAGATTGGCTTGTCGGATTTAGCCATGGGTTTACAGAAGGGTACGACTGTGATGACAAATTTGGAAATGGGGGTTGAAACTGACTTTGCCATATATTATACTATTGAGTATTGTACTGCGGATACTGAAAAGAAGAAGCTGGGTCTGAAAACATACCAGTTTGTCATGGCTGCCACTGACGACACTGGTTAAGTAGATATACTGCTTCTGGTTCTTCTTCTGCTTCCTCATATACCGCTTTCAGTCCAGGTAATGAGGGACAACTTTCTGTAGAGTGATCCCTTGTACAAATGGCGCATGTTTGAACTGTATCTAATGGACATTCCTTATGGCTATGCTTCTTCCTCCACTTGGGGCAGAAGATTGCTAAATTTTGTTCTGCCTCCATTTGTTTTTGCTTAGCCTGCAAAAAGTCCAATTGTGTAGTCAGTGTTCCTAGTATATCAGTTTTAAGATTTTCAAATAAATTCCTAATTTCCACACGTGTTACTCCTTCGGATGAGATTTTGTTTTCCCGTGCAAATCGGTCATGTTCTACAGGTTTGATTCGTGTACTACCTCTCGAATTCCTGATACATAAATCAATTATGTCAGCGAAACTTTCCTGATATATATCCCCTTTCCCCATAATGCTTAATGTTTCAATCCACTGTTCTTTCATGCCCCTTATTAATGTTGTTTTCAACACATTATCAGGTAAAGGAAACGATGCATAAGGGGATCTTTGCAGATTATACTGGAAACATTCCACGTATTCTTCTAATGTTTCATTTGGTCTAGCTATCATCTGGAATATTTCATCTTTTAGTTCTCTAGGCCTGCAGTAATCTTGATATTTCTTTAGGAAAGACTCTTTCATTTGTTCCTAGTTATTTATAACTCGACCACCTAATCCCATAAACCATCTTAAAGCTGTCCCTTTCAAAGTGGAGGGGAACAATTTGTGTTTCTGGGGGTCAGTGGTGTAATCATACCCCCTGCATAGCACATCAAATTCGAACAAGAATGCATCGGGGTCCTCTGATGTGAGTCCATGAAATGTAGGAATGTGTTGAAGGGGGATTGCTTTCATGGGAGCATTTACTGCGGAATCCACTATGGGCTATTGTAATGTAGAAGTTTGGGTGTTTGGCGGATTTTGAGCCATTGGATCAAATAGATGCCAATACCCTTCCAGAAAATCTAAGAGCGTATTCCTAGGTTGAGGAATGTTTTTAACAGGAACTATTTTAATAGCACTTCCTCTGTCTGGAATTTCTGTCTGAGGAAATAGGGTATCCTCAATAATATTTTTTACCGCACTCCCCTTATCGGGACTACTTAATGGCTGAGTTATCCTAGGAGGAGATCCTGGCTCTGCAACTTCCCCTGTTTCCCCTTCTCCTTCACAAATATTACTTAGGTTCCCTTCCTGCAGTCGTTCGGGAATAGAATTTTCAATTTCTTGAAAGCCCTGTTCGTCAGTCTGATTATGCACCTCAGCAAGGGCTTCAGATGGTGAGCCTAAGGCCTGAAGGGAACTAGTAGATTGTTTGGAAGTAACTTTCCTGGGTCCTTCTGAAGGCTGAGATTCAGCTTTCTTATAGATTTTGTCTATGTATGTCGATCGACCAAGGGTCACCGGTCCCTTAGATTTTTCTGGTTTTGATAACGGTTTGGGATTTTTCTCTAGCTTTTTCCGCTTAGTCATGCACTCAATTTAACTACTAAGTTTTAAGCAGATAACAACAAATCTACAGGAAAGCAGGCAAAGGAGCAGGGCTTTTACATGCTCCGCACGTAGGTTCTTACCTTCCGTTTTCAAAACCCAATTCTCCCCTAGCAGGTTCGTACACTACCCTGGAAAAGACAAATGGCTACACTCCTTCCTCGGCAGCGGCGCCAAAATGTAGAGCTATATCAAGGGTCTCTTTCACCTCTAGTTACCTTACATTAATATGTCAATCCGGGATCATCTGGTTATTTCAAAGGGTGTCTCAGTCTGAGGCTGGCATTTGCCAGAGTAATGCTTGTAGTACAGCTATTCAAAAGCTATGCAAGGAAAGTAATGCAAACTTACAACTTAACTACTTCAAAAAACCAACTCACACCAAGTATTGCATCAACCAAAGGTTTGGTAGCAATAGCCCATCCTTTTCATAACTGATGAGAATACATCAGAGGTCTGGGAACCGAATAACAGATGTTGGGCTCGCTACAGCCTGGGATCATTCTTAATGATTAGAAATGAAACAGCAGATAAAAGAAATGATAATGAAATGGAACAACACATCAGCCAAGGGCTTGGTAGCAATAACACGTCCCTTTCATAGCTGATGGGAGCAGATTAGAGGTCTGGGGACCAGGTAGCAGATGCTGAGGTCCACTACAGCCTAAGTTCGTCCTCAAGAAACAACAAATTAGCAATCTGGAAATGGAACAACAAATAAATGGAACAGCAAGTAAATGGAACAACAAGTAAATGGAACAGCAATTAAATGGAACAACAAGTAAATGGAACATCAATTAAAATAAATAATAACCAAATCCTTTAAACTACAGATCTATTTAACCATGCCAGTCAAAACATCAATCTCTCAATCTTATATGATAGAAAAATACACACTATACGTAACCTGCTTCTGTTAAAACACATACGACTGCATCTTATAATAGTCACATTTAATAACCATGTGAACCAGACTTTTCCAGATGACGTGTTATAATGTAGAATACAATCGTGAAGGATTCTATAATAAAGTAACAGTGTCCTGTAGGAATTAATCAATACTTAAAGAATTGATAAAATAACATAGCATCGATACAAAGTTGAAGAACACGAAATAACTGAATCACAACAGAGCATGTAATGAAATATTCTCAAAACATAGCAGATTACCATATTACTTTTATGAACAAACCACATGGAAACCAAGCGTAATAATACAAGAGCAAGTGTTCTCCAGGGCCGGGCCCTTAGCCTCCAGGGGCACACCACTTAAGATGAATCCAGGCTCAAAGATAAAAAGTGAACAAGTCTGTATTAAAGCATGCAATAAAAGTACAGAAACTTAAGTCTTCAACAGAACATAAAGATCATAGTCCAGATCTTTCTTCAAAAAAATTATACACTTCCCAGAAATTGATCCGAAAATTCCCCCGTAACCAACAATGCTATCCCTTTTTATAAGAGGGATGACAGAGACATCTAGGTACAAAAATAGGCTAAAACAACGATCCCTCAGGATCCAAGATCCTGAGGGATACGCAGAATCATTAATGTTGCGTTACTTCTTCCTTCTTCTGTTTCACACTGGTATCTTCGCATCTTGTTTTGGGCTGATCCGTGTCGATCTAGTTCACTTCCGGTCTCCAGTCACAGGGACAGCAGTTAGCTTGTTGTTATCTTTACTCTTTGGATGGCCACCTTTCGCTTCTTCACCTTCCTGCACATAGAAACGACGTCTATCAATGCTTCTTATTAATTTCTCATATTTTGTTATAAGTTCTTATTATTATCTAAGTTTCCCATGCAAAAAGGCTTTTGAGTTTTCATGAAAAGATACCGAAATGACCATCAAAACATACCTTCCTTGGTACTCCACACCAAATACCTGGGGTCAATACCTCAGACTAGATACCTTGGACTAGTACCATGGATCAAAATACCATGGACCAAATACCACGGACCAAAACTTAGTTTTCCAACATATACACGCCTTTCCTTCTGTGAAACTGCATGTGTACGTTATACACACCTTTTGGTCTGTTAACCCACGTGTATACACTCCTTTGTCAAGGTGAACCTGTGTATGCCTATCTCTAATCACTAAATCTTTTCTATTGACATGCTGCACTATGATCTGTCATCTGAGTGAGTTGCCATCAACGACAACACTTGTATCCCCTGTATCATAATCCCAACACCTTCTAGCACCAAATATGTTGAAGGCTCGAAAAATAAAGACTCCAAGAAGGGGGATAACCACTCAGTCTAGTCCTTAGGGCAACTCCTTTTCCGTTTGGAATAATGGCTCCGATTGCGGATGATGGGACCAATTTCCCAATCTATTTATGATGTTCATGCTAATGGTATGATGTTTTCCTTTTTTGGGTTTTATGGGGTGAATACTTATTCTAAACTTAATCTATCTTCTAACTATCATATGCAATTTATCATAATCAAAGAAAACTTCTAACTTTAAAACTATCCCGAGTAACACTTATCTATGCGATCTAAAATGATTTCTGAAAGTAATTGATAATAAAGATCTTTCAATTACTATAAGAAGAGAAATAGTTTAATAATGATAGTTTCTTATAAAAAGTTAGCTGAAACGATATGAGAGATATATCGCATAAAGAGTCATTCACATATTCAGAATAAAGAATAAATCATCATCATACAAAAGTGCAATAATGATAACTATGAATTTAAACTTTCATACATAAATAACTGAAAATGATTTATCGCTTGATAGACAAGTAAAAAGCATTAATAGATAGAAGTACCATTTGTAATACATCCTACTCATGTGCTCCAGCAATATTGATCTATCTTCAAACCATTTAACATCAACTGAGAGTGCAAAAGTTGAATTTCAATAGAAGATGCTAAACTCAAGTAGAAAATAAATCTCGTTCCATTAATTTTATGAAAACCTCCTGAAAAGGGGGGTAGAAGTGCACGTTCTGAAGAATGTTTTTGATAAAATTCCTGGACCCCTCTCTAAATGCATGAGAGGGGTTTAAATACTAACCTATGAAACTTAAAAATAGAAATTACAAAAATAGATGAGTAGGCTTAAACGACCTGCCTCATTTTAAGCGAAAATAAATAAAAACAAAAATAAAATATGTTTACGGCTAATCCTGCATCTGGTCCTTGAGATCACAAATATCCAGCATAGTTTTAAGGAGTGTCAGTTGGCCGACTTCTTCTTTCAGTTGTCCTATGAATACGACAATGGTGAGTGTTGGCACCATTTTTTTGGTGGAAGTAATCAGGCACCTCAGGTTCATCCATTGGCTGTGCGATTTCACTAGATATTGCCAGTATGCCTCCCAATTCAACCTGTTCACCCATCTCATTGCCTCTGCTCTTTCCTCCACTATTTGTGTACATACTTCTTGAAGATATTCTACCTTTTGAAGAAAGCCAGGTGTGGTTTTTGCTACTAAATTAGCATTGTTTAGATTTTCATTCACACATTCGATGACGTTGTTTGTTGCTGCCACCACATCCTCCATTGCCCATTCTGCTTCTCTGAGCTGAGAATCCCATTTTGCAAATAAGATTTCTTTATGAAATTCATCTAATTTCGGCATATCAGCTCCTTTCCCATCTTCAGATTTGTGTTAATTTAAGAAGTCTGAAACTTTGTTAAGGATTGTATCATATTCAAGTCATAATTCCACAACTTGATTCATTATGTTATCGCTCATTTCGCAGTAAGAATTCCACTGTGAAATATTTTTGCATAATAATTCTAGTGTAAAAGCTGGGAATTGAGGGCAACTGCTTCTCTAACAAAATGTTCAATCTTGGGATCATCTTTATGCAGTTCTACTATGCTCTGTAACTACGCTTCTTTACGTGCTAAACTACTCTGATGTGCCAACTACATTTGCTGAAACTCTTGCTGAAGTTTAGCCAATTGCATTTATGCTTGTTGGTTGATACTAACTTGTTGTAGATGTTGTTCTAATAACAAAATCTTATCTTGTTTTTCTTTAGGTAGTAGTTGTACCTCTGTTTCCTTGTCAATGGTTGCTAAAGCATATGCACCTACGACCTGCGAGAGTCTAGTGAGGCTAACCCTTGGATCTGTAGATGGGTCTTTCCAGAGAACATCTAAAGGTTCATCCTTAAGAGTGAGCACGAAATCCAACTTTCTTTTATTTCTTTGTCTTCTAACGACAACTTTGTGTTGAGGGCTGTAGAATACATCTATAGGAGGAATTTCCTCTATTCTCAATACAATCTCAGGTGTAGGAGCAATGGGAATATGTTCTGTTTCCTGAGTGCCAATAGCTCCTTCTGTTACCATTTTGGTGGTCGTTTCTTGTTGGTTTGTTGGTGGCTCTGTGATTTGTTCCTCTGTATTGAGTCCCTTATTGAAATTTTCCCATTCTTCCTCTAAATCAATTACAAGCGGCTTCACTTGCTTTGTAAGGGAAGTTGAGGCTTTGGCTTGTTTTATGAAGGAAGTCTGCTGATCAGACTTTGTTGTGGACTGGGTTGTGTCTTTAATTGACTCCTCACTCTTGCTGTGTTTATTCTCTGATGTTTTCTCAGATTGATCAGCAGACTTTTCTGTGGATTCATTTCCAGAACTTGTTTTGGATTTTTCTTTTAAGTCTCCCTCTATGCTTACACTGGGAGTAGGATCTCTCATTGGCTCAATGAGAAGTTGGTCCAATGCAACCATAGATAACCTCCTTCTCCTATAGTTATCAAATGTTTAGAGACATTCTTGATCAAAAAGTATTTGTGCCATATGTTGTGCTTATTTGAAGGTGTTTTTCTACAGGCAAACATCATCAAAGGTGTCTTTTTCATGGGTGAATATTATTATTTTGACCATAGTATTAAAATATTTTACAATAGCAAAGGGATCATATTGCCTTCTCGGGAAATTGGGTAATTGCAAAGATAATACATTGTCAACTTCTTTAAAAGCATGTCCTAAGTCATGCAATGAAAATACTCCACATGTTATAGGAAATTGAGGCCAAATGGCCTTCTTGGAATCTTTCAATATCTTACTCATTCCTCCCTTGATGCATGTTTGATAGGCTATCTCCCTAGCCATTAGTTTGTCTGGGACATAAAAAGGTAGAACATGGAGGGAGGAAATACTACTGAACACTCTGATATATGTGAATAATTCTTCCTCGAACCATCTGGCTACGGGGAGAATATCTACTTCAGCTTCTTGGGACAACCTAGGCACATCTCGGTTGTAAATCTTTTTGTGAATCAGAAGCATAACTCTGTGAAAAATCTTGAAGAAGTGTGGTGCAAAATTAGACTCCCACATGATTTTATGATATATTTGAATAGAAAGTGGATTTTGAGCAGTCCACTTCCATCCCATAATAGGAAAATTGGAACCAAAACAAATAGCATTCATAACATAGGCACTCATGACAAATAGAGGGTAAACCCTCGAAGCAATACTCCTTTTTCTTTTGTACTCTAAAATTGCAGTAGCTAAGTTATCAGACAAGATTTTAGCCCAATTCATTACTGTAGCATTGACGACTACATCTATTAGGGGTAACTATTCTGACGAAAATTTGGTGTTGTCTAGTTTACCAAACAATCTACATAAAATAGCAGCAACAAAATAGAAATGGGAACTAAGAGAACCGGTGGTGTACATACTATTCTTATCTTTATTCAGTCTTTCTTCATTGTTTGACCAATTCTTCATGCATTCTGCCAGTTCTTCATTTTCCTTGGCAAACTTCTCAACAAATTACCTGTTGTAGATGGCCTGTAGCTCTAATAGATGGTACATGAGTCTCAGGTTGTATGGAGTAAATGACCAGATGAATTCTTGACTTGCCATCTTGAATTCTCTATCTGATATGTCTGCATCGTCTACGATCCACTTAACCATGTCAGTATAAGGAAATGTCTTTGGTCTTGCAGCAATGTGGTGCAAGAATGAGCATGCAAGTTCGGTCAGAGTAGCATCAGAGGAAACGCGTCCATCCACTGTAACTATTGTTTACATAATTCTCAATTGTTCTCCCTCTAATAGTTGATACATCCTCTCCCATGTGGACGTCCCTACATCTTGATTACAAGTAGTATCTGTGAACAGGGGGGTCATCTATGATTTCTCAGAAGCGAGTGCCTTTCCTTTATTCACCATTTCTTCAGATGTCCTGCTCTGTGTGCTCTTCCTGAAAGTTACAAGAGGAGAGCAGAATAGGATGAAAATGATAGTGAATGCAGAAATTGATCAATAAAAGGACGAAATAAAAGTGACGGAGGGTCTTAATTCTAAATCACGTTTAGAAGATATCAACTTGTGTCAAATGTCCTTTCATACCTAATTGTAATCATTCTTTTAATAAATCTACACTAATGAACCATTATCCTTAACTTAATGTCCATTACTTCACATCGAAAGTTGGGAAGTACTCTCCTAGAACTGGGAACCCTTTGAGTTGCGATAAAAGCGATTTTGTGATTTGCTAAACAATATCATAGATCTCTATATCGCAAAAATCATTTAAGTTTAAGACTTACCACCATGTGAGTTGATGTGATATGCGATATGTGAGATGCTATCGCATTTCGCAATATTTGCTTATGCTTTATTGAGTAGTGCTGCATAGTTGAAACTACAATGCAAGAAGATTATAGGAGTTTTATGATTTCACATTTCACAGATCACGATTTCATGAGGTAACTTTTATAAGGAAGGTTCGTCGTAATCATTTTTGCGATGCGAGAATAATCCTCTAAAAGTGAGTCTTTTCAAGGATTGTTTTAATATTCACGACTTTCTGTGTATAAAGTTACTTTAAGGTTGGTTTGATTATGTGGCGCTTATTCAAGAAACTCCTTGTTTGTGAAGTTTTATACGCTAAAGTATGAGAAGGAAAATTTTCCATGATTTTACAAGTTCCATTTTGACATCTTATTTTATTCTAAAAATAAAAGGTATGACTAGATGCTAAGATTGATTTTTTTTGGAAGGGTCCCCATTTGTTAATGTTATTACTAATACTAGTAAATGGGGGGTTATTGATCAGCACAACAGGTTCTCCAACTAATACTCTAGTAATATATGGAATAATGAAAATATCTCTAATTGTTTGATGTAACATCCTCAATACTGCTGAGAAAATCAAACATATCCAACCTAGAGCTTAATAATATGTATACTAGGATTTGCACAAATTTTTAAACGTTTTTTATTTGCAACAAATGCAAAGATAGAATTTGTAAAAGTCAATTTTATGCATCGAAGAAAGACTTTCTAATACTTGAACCAAATTGTATGCATTCTCCATAAATTATTGTTAAAATATGGGAGCTAAAACTTATAATATGAAACTAGCAGCTCAGAGCTGAGCAAGCTACGCATGGATACTTCCCAAATTAGAGAATGCTCTCATCAATTAATCATCAAATTGAAAATATATAAGTTACATCATTTTAGGGAGATTAGAACTGAATCCTAGAAAATAGGAACTAATCCTAATCTAGGACATATGTACAACAAAGAAAGAAACTCGCTCTAATAATACAATATTCTCCATTATTTCCAACACTCCCCCTTAATGGAGAAAGGGTTCAGATATACTCCTAACATCACCCTAAACATTTCAAATTTAATCCTCCTAAGGGGCTTGGTAGAAATATATGTTGCATTATCACAAGTATTACAGTATTCAATAAAAATTTCTTTACACTGAACATTCTCTCTAACAAAGTGAAACTGAGTATCAATATGTTTTGTCTTTTTGTGAAACATAGTTTTGTTTGCCAGCTTAATTGAGCTTTGGTTGTCACATCTGATTAGTATAGCATGCTTTTGTTCTTCTCCGGTGTCATGGAGAAGTCTCCTCAACCAAATTGCCCCACACTTGGTTGCACACATTGCTTGATACTCTGCTTTTGCAGAGGATAAGGATACAATACTTTCCATCTTATTGCTCCATGCAATTACCCTGGACCTGATAAAAGCATAACCTATTATGGATCTTCTGTCATCTAGGTTTCCTGCCCAATCTGAATCTAAAAAACCTGTCAAATTAACATCAGAAAGATTAGTGTACTTAATACCAAAATCAATGGTTCCTTGAACGTATCTGAAGACACCTTTTGTTTCCACCCAGTGATTCTCAAGAGGTTTTGACATGAATTGACTTAACACACTAACACAAAATCCTAAGTCATGTCTAGTTGTAGTCAAATAAATCAAACTCCCTACTAGTTTTCTATACAATGTGTTATCCACCTCTGTAGAATCATCCTCCATTTGTAATTTAAGATTCTGCTATAAAGGCACTAATCGGGCTTTCCATTGTTCCATTCTGAACTTTTTCAATAAAACTCTAACATACTTTCCTTCAGTGAGAAAAGTTTGTTGAGAGTCCCTCCAAACTTCCAGACCCAAGAAATAATGTAATTCTCTGAGGTCTTTCAAAAAATTGCGACATATGCACTTTGATTTCTTTAATCAATTCATCATCATTTCTAGTGATAATTAAATAATCTACATATAGAGAAATCAAAACAATTTTCCCCTTTTCGTCAAACACAATATACAAATCTGGGTTGTTTTGGATCCTCTTATAATCATGTTGCAAGAAAAACGAGTCAAATGTTTCATACCATCACATGGGTGCCTGTTTTAATCCATATATTTCATTTTCTAATTTGCAGACTAAATTTTCCTACCCCTATTTGATAAACCCTTCAGGTTGTTTTAAGTATACCTCTTCTTCTAATTCTTCATTTAAAACCACAAACTTCACATCTAGTTGGTGTAGACTCCAATGATGTTTTGTAGCTAAAGTTATTAGCATTCTAATAGTGTTTAACTAATCTACAGAAGAAAATGTGTCCTCATAATCATTTCCTTCTTTCTGTGACTAACCTTTAGCTACAAACCTAGCTTTATATTTGTCTACACTGCCATCTAATTTGAACTTAGGTTTATATAACCATTTACAACCTATAGGTTTTTTCCCTTCTGGAAGTTCAACTAAATCCCAGGTTTTGTTTATAATGATTGACTCATATTCTTCTTTCATGACTGCCTCCATTCATCATGTTCACTATCTTCATTATAATTTCAGGGTTCAACCATATTTAACATGTTGTTTATAACAGCATGATCTCTATATCTTGTAGGTAATTGAGTCTGCGTACCTGATCTCCTTGGTAGTGGACTTGCCTCAAATTTGTCTTGCTCACTCCTTATTGGACTTGCATTGCTGACTGTACTTGGATCACTTGATTCTTCTTTTTTCTACTACTGCACATGGTTGTCTTTAATTTCCTCATTGCTTTCCTCCATCAACAAAGGCATGTGCCACCCCTCATAGCCTTTGTCTCTATTCCCTTCATCAAGCTCCTCATGGAATATAACATCTCTACTCGCAAACACCTTGTGAGTAGATGTGCTAAATATTTTGTATGCTTTAAACTCATAACAATACCCTACACATATGCATTTTAAGGCCTTTGCATCCAATTTCTTCATATCCTCCTTGGGAATATGTGAAAAATATTTCGAACCAAATACTCTTAAATGTCTAATTGTAGGCTTAATACCATATAAAGCCTCGAGTGAAGTCTTAAGATCGAGGCTCTTTGTTGGACTCCTATTTTTTAAATAGACTGTAGTATTAATAGATTATGCCGAAAAACCATTAGATAGGTTCTTACCTCTCAACGTGTTGCATGCACAATCCACCAGAGTTTTTTCTTCCTCTTTGCAACCTCATTCTATTGTAGAGTGTGAGGTACTATAAATGATGCCCAAATTGGGCTCAAAACCTCTATCCTGCATACAAAAAAAAAACCTTACCAGTGTCTGTTTAAACCTATTCAGACTTTTGTCATAGAAGTTGTACCATCATTACAGAAACTTAAAATATGGAGCGGGAACATAAACTGCGGATTCAGGAACCGAGACTAAATTGTAGAAACAACAATCTCTATATCTGAATCAAAAACATGACTCCTTCACTGTTTACGATTAATGATTGACATTAGTTTGTCACCTCTACGCCATCACTAGTGACTCATATCTGTGAAACAAACATTTAACTTTGAATTGAACAACTTGCAATGATTTTTGCATTCCTTCAGCATTCATCAATTATTCCTCTGTGTAAAACAGAGCTTCCTTGCTCAATTTGTCAACTCACAAGGAAGTCTACAATTTGTGAAGTTCCCCTCTTGTAGAAAGATTGAAGACTAGAGATATGAATGTGTCATCTAGAAGAAATTTCGATACATTTCTGTAAGTGATGTATGTCAAATGAACACCATCCGAGTTGAAATGTTATCTAGGATTTCAACGTAGAGATGTTCCTACTCCTCTGCATGCTACACTCAGATTGAATTTATATCGACTACTCATTCCACAACAGGCTTGTAACGCATTATTTTCCGAAATGATAATGCTTCTTCTATGTGCCTCTACACAAATATCAGCCTATGTCAGTACCTCCACATAGGCGCACACCAATTCCTCATGAGCTCTCATCAAAGTTCTCCAAATTCACAAAAAAAATAACGCTCAACACAATCCACAAGGCAGTGGATTATCCGCAGTTTCAATACACAATAGCTCGATCGTGTACATCACTGTCTCTTTTCTGTTCTTTGGAATTTGGGGAAAACTTGCATTCTCTACCTCCAAAAGTAATTCTAAGGATCTGTCCGTCCATTGTAAAAACCACTACTCTTCTTCAGGCTGATCAATTCAACAATTAAAAAGTGAAAACTCAATTTATTTCTTGCCAACACACCATTTTAAACAATCAATTAAACCCTAACTCCATGAAGAAAACTCAATGGTTGATCAATCCTGCAAACACAGAATAATTCACTGATCACTCAGATTCATAGTTGATGCACTATAAGGCTATTAAGACATCGACAGGCACAAATTTTCACACATGATATATATACAAATCCACACTGTTTTGGTATTTTTTATAAAATATTTACAAAGAAAATAGTCGCATTCGACTATTTCAATTCTTCTCCATAAAATCCATATACTACTCTTTGTAAATCCTCACTCTTCCTCTTACTAACCTCTAGCTAACCTCTCAAATTATTCAAAAGATCACAATTTATACAAAAACCGATTCATGAACCAATTTAGTTCAGATCCTGCAATCTCTCACTCTCTCCTAAAGTATCTCTCCAGCTCCACTCTTTTCTCAAACAAAATCCTAAATTAAGCCTTTAAATCCCTCAAATCCTCACTCTTCCTAGGATTACTCAATTGTGTCTAAGATCTCTACATTCACGACATATTCTCCATAAATAAATTTACAATTAAAATCTCCTCAAACTCAACTAAACTTAGGAAAATAAATAAAATGATTAAGGGAACCCATTCCCTTTAGTAAATGTGAAATAAGACTCATGGGTCTTATAAGCTTTGAAGAATTCTCCTGCATTAGACTTCTCAGGTTGAAATAATTCATGGACTCTTATTCATGAGTCACCCAACTACTCTTGTTGCAACCGTCCTCAAATTTCATCTTCCAACTGGCTGTGTGACCTCTTTCACTTGTAGGTGCATTTACTACCTTCTCTCTTTCTCCTGGATCCTAATCTATGTTGTGGATGTCCTTTTGCTCTGTTTTCATAAGCATCTCCTTTGCATAATGTTTTGATGTTGATATCTTGCATAAACAACTACTCAAACAACATAAATTTATGCTCCTTTGTCTGTTAATGTCTTGTCATCATCTCAATAGAATTGAGATCCAATTTTATGTATTTTCCATTGTCTTGTTCCTAACTGTACATTCTGATTTCCGACCCAATCACTAGTATCGTCTTCTGTCTACAACCCATTTTCTTTATTCTGTCATGTATATCCTTCCATCTTTCCTTGACTTGATGACTTTGACAATTTCTCATGCTCATCCCCTTTGTAGTTTTCATCATCCACCTATCCAATAGCTTGAGTAGAATCCTCTCAATCTCAAAATAAGATTGTTTCTTGTTTGATAGAAGAATAGATGACCTTTCAATCACATATTATTTGTGGACTGTACTTTCACATCCTTTGAAATCTTCTTTCTCTTCTGCAATGACTTGTTTAAGAGCTATGTTAACTCTCCTTCCTTCATCCCGAACTTCTGAGTCAACCAGTTTCTTACTCTCATCTTCTTGTTTCCATAAGAAAAACTAATTTTCAGCAATTCTAGAACTTACATACTCCTTCATGTTTTCACAAACAAACATATTTCCAAGAGCAGTTTGTCCTTCATCCTGAAAAACAAATTCAACAATTAATAATTCAAAATCATAAAATACATTACATTTTCTACTAACTTTGCTCCATAATTTCTCTGATTTGTCATCCTCTTAATGCACATATGACATGTCAAACTTGTCATATCCTCCTCCATATTGTCTTGTCTCAAAAAAGTCTTCTTTATTTTTACTCTGCTCTGGATGTTGTCTAATTTTTGAATTATGTTCTCTGCTCTTCTCTTTGGCCTTCCTTCCTTTCACACTTATTTTCATTCCTCCTATTTCTTCCCTACAAATCTGTAAGCCACTAAGTTGTCGTTTCCATGCCCCTTCCTTTTCAACCAAAATCTTACAATCTCTAATTCTCTTTGTTTCTGTACAGGAAACAAAATCACCATATATATTATGTTTTTTATTCCACTATAAAGTCCCCTTTACAATAGTAAAAATTACTGTCAACACCATGAATAACACCTTCCATTGAATCCCTTTGCTGCTCATTGTAAATGCATAGTTTATGAAAGCATCTTGACCTTCATCCTCTGATATTACCTGTCTCTTTCCAGTTTGCTGATTACATTCACCTTTAGTCTTTTTGCAAGTTGTACAAGTAACACTATCTTCAAATTTATGTTCTACACCAACATCTGCCAATCTATTCTTAATTTCTTGGCTTCCTTCTTTTCCTCTCCTCTTCATAGCTTTTTCTAGACTAACTATACCTCCTTGGACTAAATTCCCTTTATAAATCTTTGTTCCACTATGTTCCACTATGTTCCATAGTACACTCTTTAGTAAGAGTCCTTTCCATTAATGCTCCACTACGTCCTTCCAAGACAATTTCTTCCCCATTAACTATCAATACAGGTTCATAATTTTTGAATAAAAATTGAAGAGATAATCCTATTACCTCAAGTGTTTTTAATGCACATATACTCTTGTTTTCTCCTGTGATAAGGTTATATTCATACCTCTTTTCTACTTCTCCTTTTGCAATCTACAATTTCCTTTTGTCTTCAGGTCATCTGCCATCTTTTTTCCAAGTCTTACTAGATTCATCATCTTCAGCTTCCTTAGTAGTCTTCAACTTTTGTCCATCTTTAGTGTCTTTAGATACATGTTCAATCAAGAAATGCTATATTACAACCATCTCTTCTAACAATTTCATTTCTTCAAAAATTTACATAAACATAACTTCTAAAGGTTGTTCATTACCTACAAACATACACAAATCATCAGATTCAGAAATACTAGGCTCCTCTTTCTTTGATGTCTCAATCATCACATCTCACTGTTGATCCGAACTTGTCCAACAGTTTAGAAAATCATTAATAATTCCTTCCTCAGCAAGGTAATCTTCCTTCTCAAGTCAACCATAGCCATCATCCACCTCTAACTCAGCTACTCTGAGTTCTTCTCTTAATTTGAGGTACATTCTCCTCTTTATTTGTTTCTACAATAGCTTCCACTTTATTTTCTTTCTTTTCATAGTCCAACCATAATTTTGACCATTTTCACTTTTTTCTAGCAACATTATTATTACATCCATTCTTTCTTTCATTTCAGTAATGTTTCTGTCAAATACTTTTTGACTCATCTCCTTTCCTTTGCCATTTTCCTTAGCATATTTCTTTCTTCTGTTATAGTTTCTTGAACTCCTACTATGACTATCAGTAGTCATTTTCTCTTCCATTTCTATGAGTTCCTCACTCACTACAAGCTGCACTAAGCCTCTACAATGACAAGTGCTCCCCATTTCCACTTACCTCAACAAGCTCTTCTCTGGACTTGGTCTTTTGGCAAGCACCGGTTCTCTATCTTTGGAACCTCTTGAGCACTTTCTTTTGCTCTCTCTAGGCTTATATCCTCAGCTCACCTTCTCTTGAGAACACTTTAACTGTCTTCCCTGTCCAGCCTTCATCTAGGATATTTAGGTTCACTACCACTAACACAACTTATCTTCCCTTTACATAGTCTACTGTTGTGTGTTTGTTGTTATCATTTTCTTCACTATGAAAATACTTCAAATTAGACAAAATATCAAAATATAACTCATACCTGAGAGATATTCCAATGATCTTATCTCCTTAAGTTTTCACTCGCTTGGACAATAGCATGCTTCTTTACTTTTCACTTAATCCAATTTCAGTTCTTTCTTCAACTAAATTTGTTTTGCTTCTGAGAAACTCCATGTTCTATTTATTCCCTTACAATATCTCTATTGCAATTTCTTCATTCGCTTCTTTGTCATAACTACTTCGCTGAAACTTCTTGTTGTGGTTTGCATCACATACACATATCATTAAAGCTTTTTAAAATCTGCAAAACCTTTACCTGAACCTGTCTTTCTCAAGCCTTTCCCACAATCTACCTTTGACGCAATGCTAAAGTTTCCATTACCTGTAATATCTCAGGATTCCTTCTATGCATAAATCTCTTGTGTCCAGGTCTCCCAATCACCAATTTCTTTCAGAAAATAACTCTCTGTATCAAATCCATTACCAATACAATTACTAAGAGTAAATTCAATCTCTGAACAACCCTCTAGAGAACATTTTTCTGGCTCTGATACGAAATGATGCCCAAATTGGGCTCAAAACCTCTATCCTGCGTACAAAAAAAAAAAAACTTACTAGTGTCTGTCTAAACATTATTCAAACTTTTGTCATAGAAGTTGTAGCATCATTACAAAAACTTAAAATATGGAGCAGGAATATAAATTGTTGATTCAGGAACCAAGACTAAATTCTAGAAACATAAATCTCTATATTTGAATCAGAAATGTGACTCCTTCATTGTTTACGATTAATCATTGCCATTAGTTTGTCACCTCTACGCCATCACTAGTGACTCATCTCTATAAAACAAATATTTAACTGCTAATTGAACAACTTGTAGTCGTTGTTGCATTCCTTTAGCATTCATCAATTCTTCCTTTGTGTAAAACAGAGCTTCCTTGCTCAATTTGTCAACTCACAAAGGTGTCTATAATTTGTGAAGTTCCCCTCTTGCAGAAAGTTTGAAGAATAGAGATGTGAATGTGCCATCTAGAAGAAATTTCGATACATTTCTGTAAGTGGTGTCTGTCAAATCAACACCATCCTAGTTGAAATGTTATCCAGGATTTCAACGCAGAGATGTTCCTGCTCCTTTGCATGCTACACTCAGATTGAATTTATATAGACTACTTGTTCCACACCAAGCCTGTTACACATTATTTTCTGGAATGATATCGCTTCTTCTATGTGCCTCTACACAAATCTCAGCCTAAGTTTGTACCTGCACACAGGTGCACACCAATTCCTCATGATCTCTCATCGATGTTCTCCAAATTCACAAAAAAAAATAATGCTCAACACAATCCACAAGGCAGTGGATTATCCACAGATTCAATACGCAATAACTCGATATCCCACATCATTGTCTCTTTTCTGTTCTTTGGAATTTGGGGAAAACCCGTGTCCTCTACCTCTGAAAGTAATTCTAAGGATCTCTCTGTCCATTGTAAAAACCACTACTCTTCTTCAAGATGATCAATTCAACAATTAAAATGGGAAAACTCAATTTATTTTGTGCCAATGCACCATTTTAAACAAATAATTAAACCCTAAATCCACATAGAAAACTCAATGTTTTATTAACGCCGCGAACATAAAATAATTCATTGATCACTCAGATTCACAGTCGATGCACTATAAGGTTGTTAAGACACGTACAAACACAAATTTTCACACATGATATATATTCAAATCCACACTAGTTTAGTATTTTTTATAAAATATTTACACAGAAAATAGTCACATTCGACTGTTTTAATTCTTCTCCATAAAATCCATCTAGTGCTCTTTCTAACTCCTCACTCTTCCTCTTACTAACCTCTAACTAACCTCTACATAACCTCTCAAATTATTCAAAAGATCACAATTTATACAAAAACATATTCATGAACCAATTTAGTTCAGATCCAACAATCTCTCACTCTCTCCTAAAGTATCTCTCCAGCTCCAATCTTTTCTCAAACAAAATCCAAAATTAAGCCTTTAAGTCCCTCAAATCCTCACTCTTCCTAGGATTACTCAACTATCTCTAAGATCTCTACATTCACGACATATTCTCCATAAATAAGTTTACAATTAAAAGCTCCTCAAACTCAACTAAACTTAGGAAAATAAATAAAATGATTAAGGGAACCCACTCCCTTTAGTAAATGTGAAATAAGATTCATGGGTATTATAAGCTTTGAAGAATGTTCTTGCATCAGTAAACTGCTGAATTATCCCATGGTCCCTATAGTATTTAATGATGTTTCCCATCTTGTATTCTCCCCCTTGATCTAAGTGGAGAATTTTGATGACCTTGTTTGTCTGTTTTTCAATCATACTTCTAAACTCTTTAAAATATTCAAATGTATGAATATTCTAGCTTAGAAAATACACCCAAGTATATCCTGTGCAATCATCATCAATACATAATAAAAAAAATATGCACCTCCTAATGATCTTGTCTACATTGGTCCACATATTTCAGTGTGCATAAGCTCAAGGATATCTCTCTTTATTCTATTTAAAACTGAGGGAAATTCATCCCTCTGCATCTTTCCAAGTGCACATCCTTCATAGTCAACATGTGCATTTTTTAAAACAGGGAGTCCATTGACCATCCCATGTCTTTGTAGCAGCAATAAGTCAGGGAGATTGATGTGTCTAAATATTTTATGCCAAATATTCTCTGCTATCATCACTGTTGAAGTCAAAGCTTGGTGTGGCATGCTAGTGACATTCAACTTGTACAGGTATCCAACTCGTGTTCCACATGCAACCGATTTATGCTTGTCCAGCAAATCCTTTATGAGACAATAAGGTTTTAAAAAATCCACCTTCAAGTTTCGGTTTTCAATTGTATAGAAAAAAAGTAGATTCTTTTTAATGCTCAATAGTTACATCACATTCTGGATTCACCTGATATTTCCATCCGGAAGTATCCCAAGAATTTCCTCATATCCTTTGATCTGATAAGCTTTGTCATCACCAAGGTAGACATTAGAACCACTGCTTGTTTCTTTAAAACCTTACCTATCACGTGAGTGGATTCTCTAGAATCCACAAACCAAGTTTTCACCTAATCAATCTTAGTAGAAAGAGCAGAATTAGACACAACCAATTTGAGTTCATGATTTTGGTCTTCATTAGCAAAGTGCCTGTATGTTTCTTTTGTCTGTGTCTAGCTTCATCAACCCTCTTTTTATAACAATGTTTAGCAATGTGACCAGATTTACCACAATAAAAACATCTGATTCCAGAATCTATTCTAGTTGAAGACATACCTTGAGGTGGCTTTCTCTGGGGTGTACCACCACCCTTTTGTCCTGTTCCTGGATTCCCTCTGAAAGGATTTTCTTTGCCATCAATGAAAGATTTACATTCTAAGGCTTCATAGTCATCTACCTTTCTTCTTCTTGCATCAAAATCCCTATCAATTGTTTGAAATTGGGGACCTTCTCCCTTGCGTTCAACCTTGTAATAAGCATCTGATAATTATCAGTCATACCATTCACAGTAATTGTGACATGACTAGTCTTTGCCACTTTCTCCCCTATATTGCCCAACTTGTCTCTAAGCTCTTTGATATGAGATATGAATGTATCAACTGATTCATTCTCCTCCATTCTGATGGAGATAATCTTACTCTTTCGGGAAAATAAGAAATTTGTATTCTTTATCTCATACAGATCCCTGAGAGTTAGCCAAATATCATTTGAGGTTTTGAACTCTCTAATGAGGGATGATATCATCTTTCAATTATAATTTTAGCAGTGTTTCCAATTTGTTCTACCTATTCTCCCAAACCTAAATTACAGTCGTTATTCCACCTCCTGCTATAGGCAACTTCATTTCATCCCCATCTGCAATCGACCATGCACTTTGCCCCTCGAGCAGTGTCTACAATTTGAATTTCCAACTTGAATAATTCAACCCATCGAGCTTATTACTCTCATTCAGGTATGTTTTTACCATATGATTATTCAATGTGACCGGATCAATCTATGGTTCTACCTCAAGATCCTCAATCTCCAACATTCGATCTCGTCAACAACAAAAATTACATATACAAATTCAAGAAAAAGGGAAAAACATACCAACAGGGGCAATATCTAAGGCGATCTCTAAGACTCAAATTTGATCTAATCCTCAACAGGATCTCAACAATGATCTCCCAATCTATCAACAGATCCTACAATCTATGGTATACAGAGATCGAGATTTGAGTTGATCCACATGATCCACGATCTCCACGATTGATCTAGGCCCCGATGGCTCTCGATTGACCCAACAAATCAGTCTTCCTCTGTGCCAATGTGGGATTAGGGTATTGGAACAGTGATTTTACCCTGCACTTCTAAATATCTCTCTAAGTGATAGGCGATCAGTGCATTATTCGACCCTGATTTCTGTGTTGCTCCCTTCTTTATCCAGCGTGGAAAATAGGGCAAAGGCCCGCACTCCTACAAACTTTAGACAGAGAAAAAAAAAATTATCTCCAGCAACTAAGGCTCCACGCTTCACCCAACCACTAGGTCTCTCAAACTAATCAGCCACTAAGGTTCCACTACTTCCACAAACTCTCTCCAGCCACCAAGGCTCCACTGCCACCACTAAGGCCTTCAAATCTGTCACTAAGGGACTCCAGCCACTAAGGCGATCAAATATTCCACTAAGGCACTCCAACCACTAAGTCTCTCAACTCTGCCACTAAGGTACTCAATTCAGCCACTAAGGCACACCAACTCAGATACCATGTTAAAATATAGGAGATGAAACTTATAATCTGAAACTAGCAGCTCACATGTGAGCAAGATGCACCTAGAGACTGCCCAAAGCAGAAAACGCTCTCATCAATTAATTATCAAACCATAAATATATAAGTTACATCGTTTTATGGAGATTAGAACTGACTCCTAGAAAATAGGAACTAATCCTAAGATATATGTACAACAAAGAAACAAACTCTCTCCAATAATACAATATTCTCCATTATTTCCAATAACTATGTCAAATAAAATTCAAGGCATTGATCAACATCGAATGGTCATGTGCAAGTAGAGGAATCTGTCAAGGAAGCTTTGGATTATGGGCAATCTGCAAATTTTGATTGTCGGGACCTTGGCCATAGCTCATGCATTCATAGAGAATCACCTTGGTTATTAACTACCTATTTCTTTCCTTAGTCTCCACATTAAATGCATGTCCTCCATTCAATTTTAGAACACTAGCTTCAAAATTATTTTTATCGATATCAGTTAGTTTGCAATAATAATCTTTCTCATAAATCTCCCTTTTAATTCTTTCTCAGATTCATGTACTTTTTTCGAAATTTTATTAACCATGGTCATATTCCCCATTTTTCTTTGCAAGTTGATCCATTAAATTATTCACACTAACTGATTATGGGAGGTTGTTGTGGTCACCTATTCAATATTTCTAGTTCTAGATTGTGTTCGATTATTTCTCTGAAAAAAGAACCTATAATTCCAGTTGATCCCTTGATATATTTAATTAGTAAGTTCGACAACTTGTATATTGCTTCTTCTTTTCCCCCAACGTGATAGACATCATCATAAAGTTTATCTTTGTTATTCGGCAACTAAAATATTATCTTCTTCTACTTTGTGCGGTGAGACATGCACATTTAACATTGCTTGTTTTGGTACAATGAAGTATTGGCATAGGAATTTATGCTTTTATTAGTGAATAATTAGTCACTTGATAAAAAAAATACTTATGTAAACAATGGTTCACACTGAAAATAATTTGATTGGTGGTGGTACAACAAAGAATACAATGTTATTCCCTTCGTATAGGCATTTCCATTGTATGAAGGACCAGTAACTCTAGGTGATCCCTTTATATATTTAATTACTAAATTTGGCGACTTATATATTGCTTCTTCTCTTCCCCCAAACTGATAGACTTCACCATCAAGCTTCTCTTTATTATTTGAAAATTAGAATATTATCTTTTTCTACTTTATGCTCTTAGATAAATTCTCCCTTAGCATTGCTTTCTTCGGTAGAATGAAGTATTGTCATAGGCATTTATTCTTTTATAAGTGAATAATTAGTTGCTTGATAAAACAATATATTTATGTAAAAATTGGTTCACACAGAAAATAATTTGATTCATGATGGTTCTTACAATGCTCACAAGGTTTTGTCCTCTGCATCCACACTGCCATTGTGCAAAAGTTCATTGTGTGGAGGACCTACGCACAAGACAATGAACTTTCTCTTAAATGATTAAGGAAACAATTAAAAAAACATAATTAAGCCACAATAACATTGTGATGTTGCAATAACGCAAGTATTATTAATGAAATCACAATAAAATTGAATTACAATTTTTTTATAAACTATTAAAAATTATTAAAATTTGTTAACCGATTTTATTTCAAATGTTTAAAGCAACTTTGTGCTAAGAGTTTTGTGTGGATATTTTATTGTCTGAATTTTTGTGTGGACAGCTTTCATTGTGTAGGGTTTTGTGCAGATTTTTCTCCATACTCTGGACAACCTTTAATCAATTAATTAGTGGTAGAGGTAGAGACTATGATGCATTGCAGCTATTACCCTTGATCTCTAATGCTTTTATAAAGAATAAATTTGATACAATGACACAAGGTTCAAAAATTCTTAATAATAAAATCAAAACAAAATTTCACATGAGGAAAGAAATCACTTAAAGGGTTTCATAGTATATTTATTATCATTGTAGATTTTAACCTCATACAGAAATTACGTGCATATGAATTCTAAAACATGGAAAATAAACAATGTGAGAGCATAACACATAAAACACATATAAACAGAGATTTTCCACTGGATCCCAAAACCGGGAATGCCAACTTGATTTTTCATTTTATTCCTTTCAATGTTACAATATATATTTATACATGTCGAAGCATCCAATACCATGGACCGAAAACCATCGTGTTCAAAACCATGGACCAAAAACCATCGTGTCCAAAACCATGTGCAAAAACCATATACAAAAACATAGGTAGGTCTGCCCAACCTAATATAAGGTCCAAAAAAAAAAAAATTCCCCAGGCACTACCCCAAACTCTGTAGAGGAGAGCTACCCACCCCCCTCAAACCCCCCTGTGACCCCACCGCTGTGCAATCTGTACAAAGAAGGGGGGGCTCTGCCCCCCCTCTAACCCCCCGGTTAACTATGTGGGCTAGTCATCGAAAGAATATAACACAACCCAACATTCTCCCACTTGTGGTTTTCTTTCCACAGGGGCCACAGGAGAGCTTAGTCATTTATCTAGCCCTGCAATGCCCAATGTTTCTCTACACCAAGAGAACTTCTCAAAGCTCATAGATTTTGTGAATGCAACTGCAATATTCTTCAAAGTGTCCACCTTTACAAGCAACACCATTTTGTCTTCTATCATATCCCTCACAAAGTGATACTGAACATCAATATGCCTTGTCTTTGAATGGTAAGCAGGGCTCTTTGCCAAGAAAATTGCACTTTGGTTGTCATAGTCTATCCTTATAGCTCCCTGTACTAACCCCATACCTGAACACAATCTCTGCAACCAAACTACTTCCTTGCTTGCATGAGTGGCTGCCATGTATTCTGCCTCTGTAGTTGATTGTGCCACTACAGATTGTTTCTTACTCATCCAAATGACTACACCTCCAAATAGGTTAAACATATACCCACTTGTAGATCTTCTCTGATCCAGATCTCCAGCCCAGTCTGCATCAACAAAGCCACGGATAACCAAAAATCTCTCCAATCCTAGTCTTCCTTGGTAGCACAAACCATAATCACTAGTGCCACACAAATACCTGAAAACCCGCTTCGCTGCTATCCAATGCTCCTTCCCTGGTTTTGACATAAACCTTCTCAATAATCCCACTGCATGTGCAATGTATGGTCTAGTACAGACCATGGCATACATCAAGCTACCAACTACAATTGCATATGGAACACGGGACATATCCTCTTCCTCTTCTTGTGTCTTGGGACACTGTTCAGCAGATAAACTCACACCTACAGGAATAGGAACCTTCACCGGTTTACTATCCGCATATTAAACCTCTGCAGTATTGTCTCGACATACTTCCTCTAGATTAACCAGAGCTTCCTCCTTGCCCGATATCTTTTAATTTCCATACCCAAAATATAGTTTGTAGCACCAAGATCTTTCATGTCGAATTTGGAGGACAATTGGGTCTTCAAATCCTGGATAATTTCTTTGTCATTTCCAACCAACAACATATCATCCACATACAAGACCAGATAAATAACACAGTCCCCAATTAGTTTAAAATATACACAGTGGTCTGCCTTGCTTCTGGTGAAGCCAAGTCCTCATATAAATGTATCAAATTTCTGATACCACATCCTTAGTGACTGTTTTAACCCATACAAAGACTTCTTTAACTTGCATACTAGTTCTTTCTTACCCTTCACCGCAAGTCCTTCAAGTTGCTTCATGTAGATCTCCTCTTCCAGATCCTCATGAAGAAATGTTGTCTTGACATCCATCTGTTCTACCTCAAAATAAAAAGAAGCAGCAACAGATAAAAGTAATCTAATAGAAGTTACCTTGGCAACAGGAGAAAAAATATCACCAAAATCAATTCCCGGCACCTGGGAATAACCTTTTGCTACCAACGAGCTTTGTATTTCTCCACCTTCCCTTCTGCATTTGTCTTCTTCTTGAACACCCATTTGCTGCCAATGGGTTTCCTTCCAGCCGACAACTCCACCAGATCCCAAGCCTCATTTTTTGTGCAAAGATTCCATTTCATCAACCATGGCCTCTTTCCAGAGTTTTCCATCCTCTGAATCCACTGCTTCCTTCACAGTTCTGGGATCATCATCAGTAACAGACAAAGAAAAGTTTGAACAGAAAGCAGATGGACTATACCTTCTGGTTGCCTTCTTTCTCGAGCTGATCTTCTCACAGCCGGAGTTTGTGGCTCTTCATCTTCTGATTCCTCCTCTGCTACAGAGTCTGATTCTTCCTCCTTTAGTTCAAACTCTATCTTCACAGGTTCCTTTGGTTGGACTTCAAGTTTAATAACATCTTTCACTTCTCTAAACACCACATCTCGACTGTACACAACCTTCCTTGTTACTGGGTTCCAAAGCTTATAACCCTTTAAACCATCCTTATACCCAATAAAGATGCACTTTTCAGATTTACTATCCAACTTGGTTCGTTTCTCCTTTGGAACATGTACATATGCATCACATCCAAATACCCTCAGATGTGAAAGAGAGGGTTTCTTACCAGTCCATACTTCTTGTGGAGTCTTATCCTCCAACGCTGATGAAGGTGAACTGTTGACCAAGTAACATGTAGTATCCACTGCCTCTGCCCAGAATTCCTGTCCTAACCCGGCACCACTGAGCATGCTTCTTGCCCTTTCCATCAACGTCTTGTTCATTCTTTCTGCGACTCCATTTGGCTGAGGTGTATATGGAGTAGTCTTCTGCCGTGCTATACCACACTTCTTACAGAATTCTTCAAATTCCTTGCTGTAGAATTCTCCACCATTATCTGTCCTCGGCACCTTTATCTTCTTCTCTGTCTGATTTTC
>APFE031396019.1:247103-257635 GCA_000404065.3 Pinus taeda | reverse complement strand
ATCTGGTGTTCTTGTGTGTGATTGTCCTTCTGCTCTATTTTACTGTCTTTGGTTACTGGTTATTTGATGCTGCATCTTAGATTAACAAACATCATCTGAAAGTCTAAGTAAATTAAAAGTTTGCTCTGTGTACGCTGGTTTACCTCTGAATAGTTGCGTATATACGCGGGTTTAATTAACTGAAGTAGCGTATACAATTTGGTTTTTGAAAAGGATTATTTGACTTGATAATACTGATTCACCCCCCCCTCTCAGTATTATTTCCAACAGATAATGCTCAACTTGAACCGATTTTTGCAGTGTTTCTTTGTCTTGTAGCAAGGAGAGATGCTTTGGTGTAGTCAGGATCATTTATTACATAAAGTAACTTAAAATTACATAAGAAATACAAATTAACTCAAAATACTCTGTTTTCACCTCAAAAACATGTTTTTGAGGTGAAACTTACATTAGTTTAAAAGATAATTATATAGTGGCTATGACTTACTAACCATCATTCTTGACTAATTTATCCACCTCACACCCTTGCTGTCCTTTATTTACACTTTTAAATCATGCTCTTGGCCTTGGTAATGAAACCCTAAGAGCTAATGAAACATGCCCTATGACCTAATGAAAGCATGATTGCAAATTGACCATGAAACCATAATTGAAGACAACCTAAAGAAGGGTCAGCAAGTATACTCTATGAGGGAGAAATTAGATTTTCTGAAGAGAAGACAACCATCAGTGGATCAGTTTGACATGGCCTAATGAAATGATGTAATAATTGTTAGTATGAGCCCCCTAAAATGAAAATGCAAAGAGAAAATTTGATCCCTAATGGAAGTATGCAGATACTTACACTAACAAACTCATCCACCCAACCAAGTGGGGATATACCAATTGTTTATACATGATAGAAATATAGAAATTATTATGTCATCCATCCCATGCAAAGTGGGGATACAAATTACATCATATGTCCAATAGGACTCACTCAAATATAAACCATGACAGAAGAAGTCATATCACACCCTAGACCTTTACATGACTTATGCAACAAATGATATAAGTATCCAAATCCATAACTGAACTCAACAACGATGGTGCCAACAATACAAAATGTGTGTGAAGGATGATGCTCCCCCTGAACCTATGCTACATGTGCATTGTCAACAAGTCATTCATCAATGCATCTTTATCAGTCAGATAAAAATAAATCAACAAAGCATATCGTCAGATTGTAATAATAAATATCAGATAGAGCACCCATATCAAAGTCTGACCCACTATTTTTTTGTCAGAAAAACATATATGCTCCTTCAGCCATAGAAACCCATGTGTATATGCGACTATACTTCATGAAACCTACATATAATAACCTTCCTCTGAAAACTGGATTCCACAATAGGATGATGCAGCAACTACTCCCATCTTTTGTCTGAGATATTCAAATGTTTCTCTGGGAAGCGGTTAACTGAATATATCATCAAACTGTTCTTTGGAGGGAACATACTCCAATTTAACCTTTTTGTCAAGCACTTGTTCTCATAGAAAATGATACTTAATGTGTATGTGCTTGGCCTTGGAGTGGAAGATAGGATTTTTCAAAATGCTGATGGCACTTGTATTATCACATAGAATGGAGATGGGTGGAGTACATGTGATCTGAATGTCTAGCAATATTTTCATCATCCAAAGTAGTTGTGTGCAACAAGATGCAACAACTACATATTTTGCTTTAGCTATAGATAAGGCAATCGAACTTTGTTTCTTACTGAACCATGACACTAACTATGAACCCATATAGAATGCACCTCCACAAATTCTCTTTTGATCATCAACATTTCCTGCCCAATCTGCATTTGCATATGCATGAATAGTAAGGTTTGTATCTTTAAGATACCATAGTCCAAAGTCCTGAGCTCCTTGAAGATATTTGAAAATTCTTTTGACTACCTGGAGATGTGATTCCTTTGGATTTGCTTGGAACCTTCCAACAATTCCTACTTCATGCATGATATTAGGTCTGGTACCTGCTAGATAAAGTAGACTTCCAATCATAAAGCTGTAAGTTGGTTGGTTTACTGTTGGTGATTCATCGTTAGAACTAAAACTACATCCTATTGCCATTGCAATACATACTGGTTTAGAATCTTCCCTTCCATACTTCTTCATTATCTGCTTGAGATATTTGGTTTTTGAAATAAAGATATCATATTTTTTTTGTTGTACTTGTAGACCAAGAAAATAAGTAAGTTCAACAAGTAAGGACATTTCAAATTCTTGCTACATTACTGAAGAAAAAATATGACTCGTGGATTCTTCATTGCCACCAAAAATGATATCATCAACATAAACAAAAATAATTAGCAGTTTATCATTTTCAATCTTTGTGTATAAATTTCTATATGCAGAACCTTTTGTGAAACCTTGTTGTTGTACATATTTTTCAAGGCAGTAATACCAAGCCCTTGGAGCCTTTTTTAGACCATAGAGAGCCTTTTTGAGCTTGCATACGAGTTTTGCATCATTTGCAAGAATGAATCCTTTTGGATGTTTAATGTAAACTTCTTCTTATAAATCTCTATTAAGAAAGACTAATTTTACATCCATTTTATATACTTTAAATTTTTGAAAACTAGAGAGATCAAGAAACAACCTTATGGCTTCAAGTCTAGCAACAGGTGCAAAAGTTTCTTCAAAATCTATACTTTCTTTTTTAGCATACCCTTTGCAAACAAGTCTTGCATTGTTTCTAATAACTTCTCCATTTTCATTCATCTTATTCTTGAATATCCATTTTGTTCCTATAATATTTTTATCATGAGGTCTAGGAAACTCCCAAGTATCATTGTTTTCAATTTGGTCAATTTCTTCATCCATGGCCTTGACCCAACATTTGTCTTTGCAGGCTTCATTTACATTCTGAGGTTCTGTGGAGGATAATAATGATATATAACTTGAGCTCCATGTAAGAGTTCTTATTTTTTGTACTCCATACCCTTTTTCTCCTAGAATTTGAGATTTTGGATGATTCTTCTTAACATACCTGGATGAAGTATTTTCCCTATATGTTGTATCTTCTTCTAGTGCTTCATTGCTTTCTTCTTCTATATCATTTTGATTCGGTGTGGGAAAACATTCCCCATCTTTCTCATTGTCATATTCCTCTGTTGATTTCATTTGTTCCAGATTTCTGCATGCTTCATCAATTACAACATCAATGCTTTCAACAATTTTCCAAAGTCCTTTATTATAACATTTGTAACCTTTACCTCTGGATGAATAACCAAGAAGAATTCCTTCGTCTTATATGGGTTCAAACTTACCAAGTTTTTCATCAGTCCTTTTGATGAAACATTTGCTTCCAAAAACTCTAAAGTGTTTTATAGTAGGAGGCTTACCATACCAAAGTTCATATGGAGTTTTATTTCTATTTACCAAAAAATTCGCTTTGTTAAGAATAGTCACGGTAGCAAATGCAGCTTCACCCCAGAAGGTTGCAGGAGTTCCAAAATCATCAAGCATAGCTTGAGACATTTGTTGAACTATTCTATTCATTCTTTCCACCACACCATTTTTCTGAGGAGTTATCGCGACGAAGAATTGCCTTTTTATTCCATATTGTTCACAAAAGTCAAAGAATTCATTTGATATGAATTCTCCCCCTTGATCATATCTAAGACATTTGATTTTTCGATCTGATTAATTTTTAGCTATAGCTTTGAAGGCTTTAAAGTTTTCAAATGCTTCATCTTTATGCTTTAGTAGACCTATCCACCACATCCTAGAAAGATCATCAATAAATAAAATAAAGTATTCTTCTCCATGAGGTGACTTTTTCCTTGTTGGACCACATAAATCAATATGGATGAGTTCAAGAGGCTTACTTATTGATCCTTCTTTTTCACTGAAGTGAACTCTGGTTTGTTGACTGACTTGACCTGGTTTGCATATGGTGTTTTCTAGGATGCTGATATCTCGAAGATCATGAACTGCCTTAAGCCTGCATGCTTTTCTTATCTGAGAAAAGCTTAGATGTCCTAATCTTTTGTTTCATCGCCAGTTTTCATCTATTTTTCTTAGATAGGATTTTTTTTGTCCTCCTTTGAGTATGTATAAATTATTTGGAGTTCTTGTACCTTTGATCACGATCTTTCTTGTATCAAGCTCACGAACCACACATCCGTTTGATTGAAACACAACTTCATTTCCTTGATCACACATCTGACTGACACTCAACAAGTTATGATTTAGACCATCTATATACATGACATTTCCATCTTTAACCTTTTATTTGAATAAAACACAACCTTTACCTTTAATGACAGTTGGAGTGTCATTTCCAAATTAGACATTCTTTTCCTTTTCTAAAGCATTATATGAATGAAGTTTCTCTTTATCACCTGTCATGTGTTTGGAGCATCCATTTTCGATGTACCACTAATTTTCTTATCCTTTTGCATATAGAGTTATGCCACATCTTTCTGATTGAGATTGCTTCTTTCTCCATATCTTGGGATTTAACGATGTTTTCTCCTTTTGAAGTGTTAGTTGAAATTTGCTCTTGCATTCAAATTCTTTATAACCAAAGTTGTTACAAATCAAACATTCTATTTCATTTTCAAGAGGAGAAAATTTATTATAGGAACTTTTCTTGATTCTTGTTACACCCCTTTGATTTCGTGCTTCTCTGATCATGATGGTTTTGTAAGCTACACATTGAGTAGCCGTATGCCCAAAGTTATGACATGAAAAACATTTCCCATTGAAGAAATTTCTACGATTATAGAATCTTTTGGCATTGTTTACGTGTTGGTTGAAGCTTCTATTGATATTCATCCTTGGATTAAATTGAGTATGATTTACCTAATGAGTAATTTTAGGCCTTTTCTGATGATTAACATAATGTTCACTGGTCTTTGCTGCATCAAGATAGCTTCTGGTGGAGCCCGACAACTTTTGTGATTGAGATGATTCTTTAGTATATCCAAGACTTGTCTTTATTAAAGGAGAACGCTGAACTTTGATGATTGCATTTAATGTTCCAGATCCTTTAAAAAATCTAAGATTAAGAGATTTTGTCTTCTCAAGTTCTTTTCTTAGACCCATGATTTCACATTCTAGATTTTCATTGTGTTTTTCACTTTCAGTGAGTTGGTGTGTCAATGTATCTATGATCATATTCTTTTCTTCTAAGCAAATTTTGAGTTTTGTGATTTCTTCAATAAAGTCTTCCTCTTATAAGGCATCCAAAAATTCATCATTGTCATAATCCATCAGTAGTCTATAATCTTGTTCAATTTCATATTCATCACTATTGGATAAACCATCATTATCTTCATGCGTATAGTAACTCCTTTGATTGACAACCTATTTTCTATTTCCTTTTGCACATTCCTTTCCCTTTTCATATTTATCTTTATGAGGACATTTGGCAGCATAATTTCCAACTCTATCACAAGAAAATCATTTGAATGGTAACTTATCTCTGAATCTTCTAGAACCTCGTTGAAGCTTTTTGACAAAATTTACCTCAAATGTAACCTGGTTCATTGTGATCTTCCCTTTCTTTTGCCTTTGCTGAAGCTTTAAAATCAACTTCTCTCATATCTAATGGACCTCCTTTCCTCATTTCAAAGGTAGTTAGGATTCCATGGAGTTGAGTCACAGTAATAGTTTGAAGACCCTGTTTTTCTTCTATGGTAGACACTTTTGAGTCAAATTTAGAAGACAAAGATTTCAAAATTTTCTCAACTAAAGTAGCTTCCTTTATCTCTGCACCCAGATTCTTCATACAATTAACAATATCACTATATGTAAAAAGTAACTAGTAACACTCTCATCACTATGCATCTTAAGAGTTTCATACTAAATTCTCAGAGTTTAAAGCTTAGCATGTTTTACCTGAGAGTCTCCTTCGTAGCTCTGAATGATTTTGTCCCATATCTCTTTGGTTGTCTTGAGCTGCATGACTTTGACAAATTCGGATTTTGACATACTTCCTAATAACGTATTGATAGCTTTGGCATTGGTTTCATATAGCTTCTTACCTGCAGAGTCTGTAGGTATTGCTGCTAGAAATTGATATCCTCCTTCCACAATTTCCCAAACATTGGCTCCCAACGATTGAAGATAGGCTCTAATTCTTATTCTCCAATATACCAAGTTTCTCGCATTGAAGATTGGTGGTTTGATAGATCCCACGCCTTCGTGATTATTCATCTTGAAAGATCTTCCTTCAAGCGATCAAGCTTCTTCTGAAGGACCCGCTCTAATACCAATTGTTGGAAATAATACTGAGAGGCGAGGGGGTTGAATCAATATTATCAGTTCAATAATTTTTCATTTCCCAAACAAATTTATATACGCTACTTCTGTGAAGCGAACTAGTGTGTACACACTACTATTATTACAGAAACTAGTGTATACCCAGAGAACTTATGATTTAATCAATTGATCATGTGTTGATATTTAATCAGTGCATCAGTAACTTGTTAAAGAGTGTAGTAAAAACATAATAAACAATCACACATAAGCAACACACATGAACACCAAGATTTAAGGTGGAAACTCAATGCGGGAGAAGAACCACTTGCTACTGTCGTCTCTCTCTTCTATCTTAAATAAGAAAATATGTTTACAATTTTGTACTGGTGTAGACTCATACCAATACGTAGGCATCCACCTACAGAAGGCTACAACCTTCTCTTGTTTTCCAGCTTCTATTGGAACGTAGCTACAACCCGCTAGCTCTTGTACTAGCTAATGTGTTTACTAGTACGTAGGCATCGACCTACAAAAGGATACAACCTTCTCTCTTCTTCGAGGGACCACGTTTCATAAATTTTTAGATTGGATTCTCTTGGCACACAACAATAAACATGAAGGCCTCATTTCATCAAATTTTCATATTGGACCCATCAAAACTTTCAAACTAAAACAACCAATAATCAGTTAATTAGAACAGTCAGATCAATGTCACCAGAACATTGTGTTAAAGCTAGAACTCTACATCATCATTTAGAACCAGCTACAACCTCAAAGATCATGAATTAGAATGTATATGCTAGTTTACTGAACCCAACCTCTGTGTATACGCTACTTCCTTTAATCAAACCTTTGTATACCTTCAAAACTACTGAAACATTAAACTTATTAATTAATTCTGTACCAACCAACAATATACTGAACATCTACTGTCAATTTACATAGCTTTATGCAAGTAGTAGCAGATATCACTCTTCTCACTTATACAATCAATCAATCAGATATCAAACTCCTTATGCATTTAGTTTTACATTTAGATCTAAGAAGAATTCATTGACAGACATAAGTAAAACAAAAAAACTGATCAGATAGATCAGTCAAATCTAAAGAATAGGATTTTCCTTTATATAAACTACTTGGAAGAGTAGAACTTGTGTGTACATGTGCTTTTACCAAAACGAACCAGCGTATAGATCTGCAAATATTAACTCATAACTTCACTGTTATTCCAGACTTTATACAAACTGAGATCATGATATTTAAAGAATAAAACAAGTGTACATAATCATATCTAGCCTAACCAATATCTTATCATTCAATGATAATTCATTTCAGGTCTCATGATCTTGATCCAACATTGAATTCGAGGTGCACAAAATATTTCATATCAAATCACAAACATAGCCCCTGCAACATAAAATATATTTCAGATAGAAGTATTCCTAGGAAACCCTTTCTCTTGCACACATTGGCCTTATGATCTTCTTCTCCTTATATAGTTTAGGCCTTTCTCAATACCTCAGACCAAAACCACTTAGGACCCATGGTATTCTTGGATGAGATCAAATAGTCATTACTCCACTCATTTTGGGCTAATACCATGGTATTTACCCCTGGTATTGTCTCCTCTTAAATTTCCTTCATTTTCCAACATATACACGCTTTTATTCTTGTGAAAGTGTGTGTATATGTATACACTCTTTTTATTATGTGAACCAACGTGTATATGTTGTTTTGACTAAGTGGACCTGCGTATACATCTTAAACTACTTTTCACCATTCTTTACATTCAACTTCTTCATTCTGATTGGTAGAATTTAGTTCCATCTTCCTGTTCTTCTGTACCAATGCCCTATTACATCTGAATGGACCTATTACACTATGGGTTGCCTTTCATCAAAATTGAACTGACCCGTGAGTGAGTTGCCATCAAGGACAACACTTGTATCATAATGCCAAAAATTTATCAACTTTGTATAATAATGTTGAACCTATCAAAGGTGCCTCATCAATCAACATAACAAGAAGTTGTTTGCAATGTTTTTTGAAAAGGTCTAAGTTTTCACCTTTAAGCAAAAGACATTATGATTTGTTTAATGGTAAATGGAATGAAAAATGCATCATTATACCATTTGCATTGAATGTTGTTATTCATTTATATGTTGTTACGATTCCTTTTAATTGAGTTGGGTCATATTTGAATATGTCATTATACAAGTGAATTAGACATTATAATATTGTTGTAATAGTAAATGTTTTTCAAATGGCTACACCACCTGTCACAAGTACATACAATGACTAATTTGGATTTTTCTTTTTTTGATCACTGTTTCTTTCACTATTTTTGTTTGTTCTGGGTTGAGCATTCTCATGATTTCATATAATTTTGTTTCTTTTAGTAATTTTGGTTGTTTTTCAAGTTGGTAAGGTCTCTCAATAATTGATTTTACATGTCTAGACTTTTGCAAATATTGAAAATCTAATTCGATGTATAGCACGATGCAAATTCTGCTAAGCCTACATCTTTAATGTTTTCTAATCATTGGACATATCGATCAATAATGGATAAGAATGCTATGTTTTATGGATCATATAGTTCACACTCAAGGTATTTTGTTTTATTTAGTAAAAATTCTTGATCATGTATCCTTGAAGTGTTAATAAATATACATTTTCATGAACTGGTATTCAACGACATTGACAACACTACATATAGAACTTGATGTGTAGACATTTGTTGTAAGTTAAATAAATCTTTTCCAAGTCTTGTAATTTTTTTATGATATCACCATCATCTTTTTTAAATTCATTTAGTACACGTTTAAACATCAATGTCATTGTTTCATCTAGCTTTGTCATGTATGAACTACAATAAGTAGTTATAGCATACGAGTCTAGTACAAATTAGGCATCAATATTTACACCCCAAATTAAGGAATATGTCGAGAAAACCTATTAGTCCATATGTCTATTGGTTTTTTTTCAAAAAAATTGTTCTTTTTTATAGAGTACATTGAACTACATGGATATACTTAGATTTGATTATACCTATCTTTTTCATAAAACTTGTTGGCTTAGTGGGGCCTAATGCAGGTTCAGAGATGATTTAGCCAAGAAAATCCCTTTTGGCAATAGTTCATGGAGCGTGGACTGAGGTCTCACCAGAAGTAGTATGGGAGGGTGCTAGAACTAGGTTTCCGCACCCTTGGGATGTTTGATGGGTGTCTGTAAGTCCGCGATCTGACCTATCATTGCACACACTTACGATCGCTTCGCAACTTGCGGTGTGGATTCCGTGCAACCCTACTCAGGGGGTGACCCATATAATACCCAAGTTCCTCACTAATTACCTGATTACTTAACTTGTGTGTCTAAGATTTATAGTTATTACAACATATTCAACAATCATATCAGTGTGCGCGATACTTAAATGAATATAAACATAAAGAAGATAATGCATAGTGTTGGAGAGGTAAATCCCCTCTACGGATAGAGGCGATCCCTACTAGCCCAGAATGGGTGTAGCAACAATCGAACAATGCTATCACGCAAGTTCCTAATTGCAAATAAAAGGTAGGTGATGAAGACCTACTTGAGTTCCAACGCTTCCGTTTGTAGAAGAGACGTAGCCCACGCTCCTTTTCCTTGGCCGGTCACAATCCTCCACTATCCGTGTGAATGGACACCTACACACACAAAGAGAACAACACAAGCACAAGTGTGAAATCTAGTATATGCAATTATACATCACTCAGGAAGGATATAATTCAACATCAACCATTACAAGTACAACAAGAATGGAACCATAATGATAGTCATCTATTATTAATAATCAACAAAGGAGAATACAACTAGCGTCCTGACGTCAAGTCTCCTTTGGCTGGGTGCTCAGCTACACAAGTCTTGCAAATCTTGAAGGGATGAGGGACAAGCTCTCTCTCTCTTTAGTGACAAGGTCTCCTTACTTAGGTAAAGCCTTATGAACATAAAGAAGGCTCTTGCAACTCCAATCTCTTGATATCTTCCTTTCAGCACAAGTATTGCCACTAGAGTTAGAACTAGCTTTCTCAAGTCATGGAGACAAGATTTTATAGAGGAAAAGGAAGAGATAAGATCAATCACAACAATAATGGATTTGGCTTCATCACTTGGAAACTTCTATGGAATGGTGGCAAACTACTTCCCATTCAAGGAGATTTGAAGCCAAACCATCCTCACTTAAATTGGATTCAGTTGGTGAATGAGTTGGATAGAACTTTCGGAGGTTGATTAGTTCA
>APFE031396019.1:206675-246852 GCA_000404065.3 Pinus taeda | reverse complement strand
TCAAGTCTTGTCACTTCTCACAAGTCCCGGAATGAGTCCTCCAAGGTGCAGGAGAGGGGTAACAGGGACGGTGAGAAATGGTGACAAATTACTGTGTAACAGATGCCCCCTAAAGCATGAGGCCCGAGAGAGAGAGGGGTGAATTGCTTTACAAGAACATGTGTGACTGAAAACACTGCCACTGGAGAACTTGCGAAAAGAAGTACAACTGATATCTCAAGTACATGATATATGTGGTATGGGCGCAACCATCGATACCATAGCATATAAAACTGGATCCCAGGTATGGACGCAGCCATCCGATGAGGATCTATAAATGGACTCAGGTATGGTCGCAGCCATCCAATAAATGAGTCATGTAATGATTACAATAATCCACAAAACGCAACCCGGATTCCAAGATACACAATCCGGGGTCTTGTGCTCCAACTCGATCCGAACACAGTACAAGTTCAAGAATGTGAATACAGAAGTCGATGTTGAACATGCATGAACATCGTCTGATTACCAGTCAATGATGAAAACTGTTAACAGACGCGAGAGGTGCCACCAATGATGACGATGGTCCTCAAGGTACTATAGGTACAATCCACAGCGTGTGAATCAATGAGTCGGTGTCGAACACCCGTAGAATCATCCGAACGGAGGCCAATGATGAAAACCTCTCGTCGAACACGAAGAACCTGACATTGAGGCATGCAGGCTCCAAGGTACCGGAAGGGAGTCTCTAGGTCACCTTCCTGGATAATGAGCTGAAGTCGACAGGAAGTGATCTTGATCGAAGGTGGGCCATAATGATTCCCACATCATCGACACGAGACGGAGAGAGACAATATGTTTTGTGTGAGATATCGGAGGGAGGTTGAGTATTCTGCAGAGGCCAACTTCTCTTGAACATATTGGCGGCACAACGACGGATTTGGCAGTATTTGAGGTCAAATGATCAGGGGTAATGATGACAAAACGATGAGAAAATAAATGGTCAAATAGGATAACCCAAACCCATGGAGGAAAATGTGAAGCAAGATGAGATGTCCCCACCTAGACACAAATGAAGAAAGTGCCATGTTCAAGAGCGACATACTTCCGATGACGACGATTATGATTCCTTTATTCCCCCACCATTTCTGGTGAGTACCCCAGTTATTTTTGGATGGCAAGCTTGACGGGGATAGCATATGGTTGAGAGGCGTCATTTCGACGGAATCCGATGTCATTGAAGTTTTAACGAGTCTGACAAAGGAAAAACTCGGTGTCTTTCCATGTTTAGAGAGTTTGAAAAGACAGCAAAAATAAAACTCCAGGGGTGTCCTTTTTCGTAAAGTTGTGTCTCTCAAGCCCGAAAAAAGTATAAAATGATGCTCGAAAGAACCACCCGATCATTACGACCGAGGAGTACTTTTCGTAAGTAGTGACATTGACCCGAAAAAGTAAAAAAGCGACCGATATCACGTCGTTTCGTTCCCATTAACGAACCTAAAACGACAAAGGCCTGACGATCTTTTCATTCTTTATACGGTCGGAAAAAGAGTTTAAACATGACCGCCTCTTATTTACGTTTAACGAGTCAAGAGGAATGACTCGGGGATCTTTTCACGTTTAGCGAGTCAGAAAAGAGCTAAAAGACGACTCCATAATGACTTTTTCGTGCTTTTACCGAGTTCGAAAAAGTATAAAATACAACTCGTTTCACCATCGAAATTGCGTAAGAGACCTGTCGCTGCACAAGAAGCAAACGTAAAACCCATTTTCGACCAAAAATATATTAAAATATTCAAAAATAACCTTTCTAAACCCAAAAAATGAGTTTAAAAGCTTATAAATAGGGTGAAAATGTAAAAATAAAATCACTTTTACTTTTTACCTCTTGAAGAGTGAGAAGGGTCTGTTTGGGAAGCAAACTTCAGGTGGCAAATACAGCTAATCCGTGCAACCATTCGCGATCTCGTCAGCTCCAGGTAAGAGGCGCTTTCCTTAGCTCCATTTTCATACCATTTTTTATGTATTTCATGCCTGATTGAGCCCCAGCAAAGGGGGATTTCCAAATTTAGGGCTTCGCGCCATTGGCGCGGGTATCCGGCACGGACTCGCGCTAATGGGGTGAAATACCCAAGGGCGCCGCGCCATTAGCGCGACTGTTTTAAAAATAGTCGCGCTAACCGCGCGACCCAAAATTTTTCATAAATTTACCCATTTAATTCGAAATTCTCCTAGTTCATAATTTTACCAATGTCCTAATGAAGGCGTATTTGTCCTTGTGGGTGCAGGAAACAGGTCAAAATGGTCGCAGAATGGAAAGAAAGAGAAAATTACGTTGTGGATGCTTTGGCAATTGAGGATGAGGGGTGCATGAACGCTTTGAGGGATTGCGGCCTCAAAAAATTCTTCCTTACATCATATATGCGGTCGCAACCTGAGTTGCTACAGTTCATCATTGATGCTTGGGATGTGGACGACCAAGTGTTTTGTCTACGGAACAAGACCTTAGAGCTTGAGGTATCTGATGTATACTTCATCACTGGACTGTCACGGAGAGGGGCAGTTCCCATTTTGACTGGCAGTAGACCTTCTAGGGAGAAGGTTGGTGAAGTAAAAGCTCAAGTTTGCCCGGAAGCACAATTCGGGAAATAGAGTGCTAAGGTGGCCATCAACACCATCCGGGATTTGACACTCAAGGCCATTCTTTTCACCATCACACGTGTAGCTGGGGTGTAGGCGCCCCACGAGGAAAGAAAGAACCACCTGATACTCGCGACTGAATGCCTCAATCTGACCGTCTTTAACTAGGCTGCAGCTGTGACTACTAATATCAAGAGCAAGCTCACAAATTGCAAGCGTGCGGATGTGAAACAGTTCGCATATGGTTCGATCGTGGTATCATTCTTCCTGGAGTGAATACCACTCTTCCAGATCCAGAGAGCCATGGTGGCAGATCCATTGCCACAAGAGCCTAGAATGGCTCGCTGGGCAGCATTGATGCCCAGAGGAGGAGGAGGCCAGGAGATGTCATGGCAACCCGAGTTCTTCATATGGCTCTGTCGACAGCTAATCGTGATCCAGGATTGGCCCTATGCAGGAACTAGCTTCATGGGAGACCCAGACCTTCCACTACCAGAGGGGGAGGAATGGGAGGAGGAGTTAGGTATGAACTCCTTGATTTTGATGTTTTTTCACTTTTTTTTGTCTTTTTTGATACATGCCTGTTCTAATGATGATTGTATGTATATGTAGATGTGGGCCCAGAGTGACCAACTAGCCTATCCCCTACAGCGCAGAGTGGCCAACCTGCAGCCGACCCTCAGGCAGGTGGCGCCGTGGGGGAGGAGTTGATACAGAATCTCGAGGGGCTTGCCCAAGGGATTCCCGGTTATGCCAAATTGGCAGATGTGCCCTTCGCATATCAGAGGCACACAGTAGGGGTGCCGACTCGCGTCCATCGTCTACTGAGACGATTGGTGCGAGCGGTGATATGTTATCATGAGCACCACCGTGCTTAGACTCCTAGGTTTTATTTTCTGCATATTTTTGAGAGACATGTGTCTCAGATGTACGGAGAACACAGACTCTATCCAGACATGTACATTTATTTTTTGAGCACCTCAGTGTGCCACACGATATATATATATATATATATATATATATATATATATATATATATATATATATATATACACGGTGTTATAGTTTATTGTACTTTATGTTTCTTGTATCATGTTGATTTACATATTATGCAAATGTCTATCCAATACATAGTTAGCTAATGCATCGGTTACTGCATTAAGTCTTCTTGGAATGTGTTGATAAGTAATGTAATCAAAATCTCTTTCCAATAACTTAACACGTAAATACAACCTTAGAATGCGATGATCTCTGACGGAATATCGTCCGTTGAGCTGGTGGACTACAAGTTGAGAATCTAAGTTTACAACCAATGTGCGGATCCCGAGGTTAATTGCCTCGACTAATAATTCAATTACAGCACTATATTCAGCCACATTGTTTGTTGTACAACCTAGACACACCCCTTGAATATCTACTAACTCACCATGAGGATCGTATATCACCCATGCCGCAAATGACAGATTGCGAGTACTGCGGGAAGCACCATCAGCGAAACCAACGTAAGGTGATCCAGACATCTGTTCAAGAAGCAAAAGACACAATAAGCGGCAATCACGCCGAAACACTGAGATAAAAACTAAATAAACACGCACACACAACACACTACCGAAAGCATACGCATGTACAAAAAGAGAGAGTTCCTGGACTCAGGCATAATATTTCTTAAGATAAAGCCCATTTCGGGGCCTATCCAGAGGATTACCTTCATAATCTATAAGCTCATAGGCACCTTTTTGTAAAACGCTTTTCACAATATAGGGCCCATGCCACATCGACCCGAGTTTTCCTACTTCCAGCTTATCGTTAGCTTGATCGTAGAGCAGTACTAGATCTCCCTCGATGAAAGAGCGGGGGTTAACAGTATTATCAAAGTGAGTTTTCACTCGCTTCTTCTGAGCTTCAATAGCTAGGGAGGCTAGACGACGAGTCTCACCCAACCGTTCTAAATAAAGAAGCCGCTCTTCTACAGGAGTAGTATCGGGGAGTAACTCGACGGCTAATTTCAGTGAAGGAATCTCACACTCAATGGGAAGGGTCGCCTCCAGTCCATAAACTAACTGAAAAGGAGTGAAACCGGTGGCGTCCTTCACGGAGGTACAGTAGGCCCACAAAGCAGAGAACAACATTAGATGCCAACTAGACTTGTGCATGCCAACAGTTCTTTGAAGCATCGTGACCAAGACCTTGTTCACAGCTTCCACTTGACCGTTTGCCTGAGGATAGTACGGAGTCGAACTATCATGCCTAAGACCTAGCTGGGTCATTAACTCAGCCATCATATGATTACGAAAATGTTTTCTGTGATCAGTGATGATGGCTTGTGGAACTCCGAACCGCGAAATAACATGATTAAACAGAAACTGCACCGCGGTGTGACTGTCTTCTGACAATGTAGGCATCGCCTCAGCCCATTTCGTAAAATAATCTATAGCAACGATGATGTATCCATGCCCCACGGCCGAGCGAGGGTTACAGGTCACATAATCGATGCCCCATTTGGCAAAGGAGTCGACGGTTACAACGGGGTGCAGCGGGGCAGGGGGTGCACGCATCTTTCATTGTTAAATCTGGCATTCATGGTAGGAATGGATGGCAAGAATGCAATCCTTGAAAATGGAAGGCCAGAAATAGCCAGCACGGAGGATTTTCTGTGCAGTGGCATATCCAGACATGTGACCACCACAAGCACTGGAGTGGCAATCATTTAGAACTCTCTCGGCTTCTTCGAAGGTTAAGCATCGGCGAAGAACCGAATCAACACTGAGATGGTACAGGGTGTCCCCAACGATGCAACATGGTTGGGATTGGTGTCGAATCCGTCGACGAGCATCCTTCGAGGTCTCGGGACAGAAAGAGGACATCTGCAAGTAGAAAATAATGTCCCCGTACCAAGGATAGAGGGTGCTGATAAGGAAAAGAGTTTCGTCTGGAATAGAATCCTCTATCTGAGAGGAGGTAGCGGCGGATGGCAAAGAACACAACAGTTCGGCGAAGACGAGTGATTTCTTGGACTTGGCAGCAGTAAATTCCAAGTCAAACTCTTGGAGGATGACGATCCACTTTGAGTATTTTCCCCCCAGCAATTGTCGTGATAGAATATAAGTCATGGGGTTGCAATCAGAGATCACCGTCGTAGTACGCAACAAGATATAGTGACGGAATCGTTGGACAGCGCAAACAGCAGCGAGGGCCAACTTCTCGACATATGCATATCGAGTCTCCGTATCTAGCAAGTTGCGACTAAGGTAGTAAATGACATTTTTGATGCCATCGTCGTCGTCTTGTACCAAAACCATACCAATGGTGTTGTCAACAACGGCCAAATATAGTGTATAGTCACGATGATAATTTGGAGGCTACAACAAAGGGGCAGAAACCAGAAGATTTTTGAGACGTGCAAAAGACTCCTCGGCTATGGCATCCCATCGAAATGGGGTGTCACGCTTAAGTAATCGGGTGAAACCCTTTGCCACTTCAGCATAGTTTGGGATGAATCCTCTTAGAAAATTAGCTTTACCCTACAGGCTCTGCAATTGCCGCAAAGTAGTAGGGGGACGAAGATTCACAATTACCTCGACTTTAAGGGGATCCAAGCGAATGCCCTCTCGGGGGACGATAAACCTGAGAAGTCGGCCAGATTCGACGCAGAAGACACATTTTTTCGGGTTTAGTCGGATATTATAGTGTCGACAGCGAAGAAAAAATCTGGCGAAGATGTGATGGGTGGTCCGAGCGCTTAGCTGAATGAGCGGGCAGGTCATCCAGGTAAGGTTGTATGATGTGCCGGATATCGTGGAAGGCATAAGACATCGCACGCTGGAAGGTGGCGCCGGCATTTTTAAGACCGAAGGGGAGCTTTTTGTAAGCAAAATTGCCCCACGGACAGATAAAGGCCATCTTGTGTTGATCAGCAGGGGCGATATTAATCTCTTTGTAACCAGAGAAGCCATCCATAAACGAATATATTTCATTGCCCACACATTCATCAATGAGTTGGTCAATGAACGGTGTGGGGTAGTTATCTTTTGGGCAGGCTCGATTAATGTCGCGATAATCGACACAGACGCGAATGGTACCCTGTTTTTTATCTACAGGGACAATATTTGAGACCCAATCTGTAAGTGGGATGGGATAAATAAATCCAGCTTTAAGAATTTTTTCAGCTTCTGCTTTGATAGTTGTCGCCTTACGGGGGTGCACAGGACGCAAACGCTGACGAACAGGTTTGGCCCCGGGATACGTAGGTATCTCATGCACTACAATGGATGGATCGATACCAAGCATTTCTTCGTAGGACCATGCAAAAACATCACGAAATTCACAAAAAAGTGTGATATATATCTGAATTTCCTCAGGAGTGCAAGTGACTCCTATATAAATGTTCTCGACAATCCTTGGTTTAACAGAGATGTCAATGGTTTGCGTCTGCGTGATGTTCCCTAAATTCCCTTCAGACGGTGTGTGATAAATCTGGATGGGCGTCTGGAGAGGCTGTAAAGGGAGACATGGAGCAAACCGCTCGAGACAAAGCAGTGTTTCACGGAGGGTAGGGAGAAAAGAGGAACGGTGGTGAAGATGGGACCACGGACGTTCTTCCAGAGACATGGTCTCTACAATGGCCTCGTCGGAGGGAAATATTTCCTTTAACGGATCCGAGGAGGTGTATTATCCAAACCAGGGGGGAAAATCATCTGAGTCAAGAGCCCCACTTAAAGCAGCAGGTTCAACATGAGGGGCCAATGCAGCAACAATTTCGATGTAGTTGAGTTCGGCTGGACTCAACAGCATCTCCTCACCCCATGATTCTATTTGGTCGATGGGGAGAAGGGCCCAAGGATCAGAACGAACCGAAATCATGGAGATAGAGGCGAGGTTGGGAGGTGGGAGGGAGAAAACACCCATAAGGGCGGGTTCTTTGAAGAGCCCGGCTCCCACACTCTCGAAAGGAACGGAGGTATGTTCAACGAAAGGTACATTTCCCTCAGAAGAGGAAGCGAAGAAGGAAAGCTGGTCTACCATGACAATTTTCCCTTGGTGAGGGAAACGAATGACACGGAAGAGGGATGAAGCCACGGCACGCATGGCATACGTCCAACTTCAGCCCAGAAGGAGGTTGTATGTGAGATTCGCGTCAACGACCTCAACTTCTAATTCCACGGTTTTCCCTTCTAAGGTGATTGGAAATCGTTGAAGAATACCATAAGAATGGGATTCTCTCCCATCGAAAGCTTCCAAAGTCGTAGGAGACTGGCTCAGAGTCGAAGACTCGATCGCTTTCCAACAAGAAATAGACATAATGAAAGTCGATGCGCCCTCATCAATAACTGTACGATGGATCGTTTTGGAATTGATGATGACTTGGATGAGAAAAGCGATCTGATGAGGCAGTCTAGGAACATGGCTCTCGAGGTCAAAGGTAATCAGATCCGAATCCGCCGGGTCGATGCCACCGATGGCCGATAGCAGGGACTTCCTCTGGGGGGGGGCAGCTCTGGAGAACTTCTAAGGTGGACATAGCCAACGGAGCCTGCTCTAAGTCCTCTACAATGCTATAGTGTTGTGCAGCATGAGCATTCGGGTTCTAAGAAGATCGCCTGAGTACTCCTTTAGGAGGGGGTCGGATTGTCGTCTCAGTACTCGGTGTCTCGATATGGAGTGGACCAGAGCTAGATGAAGGAGCACTTGAGGGAACCTCGGGCTCCTTCCCAGCAGATGACGGATACTCCTTTGCTTGAGTCGTTACATGAATGGGAATAGATCCGGCCATGAAGACTTGGGAACTGAAGGGAGAAGAAGACGGATCAGCCACCATTTGAGTTTGCTGAGAGGGAAAAGGCTCTTTAAGAACCGTAGGAACCCTAGGAGCGCCCTTTAACAAATGACTAACTTCGGACCACCTGGGGCAGTCCTTAGTATAGTGATCCTCCTCACAAATGAGGCAAGGATACTTAGGTTTGCGCTTAGCTCCTTCCTCGGCTGGAGGTTTGGAGGATTCCTGTTTAGGTTGCTCAGATTTATTTTTTCCTTTTCCCTTTTTCTTTCCTTTTGAGGCCTTGCTCGCTGTGGTGGACTGGACGGCGTTGACCTCGGAAGTACTGCCAGAATTTGAACCACCCTGAGAAGTGTTTTCATTAGAAGCACCTGACTTTTTCTTCCCAGGGTTTGAAGATGATTTTTTAGCGATCGGGTTCACAGAGCCAATGACTCCATCGACAGATGGCTTCGGTGGAGCCTTGGATGTACCGGGCCTCGGGGCGTCCGGAAAATACTCATACAAAGTACCAGACTGAGAGTAAACTAAGTCCAGGTACTGATCACGCGCGATTGCTTGCTCTTCAGTCACACAGGCTCCCATAGCAATGTCCCATGCAATCTTAGGGACAAAGGAAGTCGTGAACCAGTCGGTAAGGAGTTGATCGGGAATCCAAAACTTGATCAACCTGCGATGCCTTCTCCATTCATGTATATGATCAGAGATATGCGTAGCTGTATCCTGCTTAAGAGATGTAAGGAGGTGAGTCCCTGTCTCGTACCGAATGGGTAACTGAAAGTGAGTAAGGAATGCCATGGCCAATGGAATTAAAATCTTGAAATGACGCGCGGGTCAATTCAATATACCATTTAGCGGCAGAACCAGTGAGAGTCCTCTGAAAGAGGCGAAGTCGAATCGAGTCATCGAGCCATGAATTAGACGAACACCATAAGTGAGACGTCATTACACGAGCTTGAGGGTCCTTCTCTGGCTTTTCCGTCAAATTTGGGACAATCACTAGCTATCTTAGTTGGAACTGGTGGCCATTGTGGATTATGTAAAATGGGATCATTTGTTAATTTCGACACATCGGGCAGTTCCAACGTCGCTAGAAATGGTAGTTGCGGGTTGAAGGACATTTGTCCCGGATATGAGGTAGGGCCAGAATTCCATCCAGTTGTTGGTTGCCCCCACTGGCCTTGTCCAGATGGGCCAGGTCCAAAAGCACCCTGTCCATAAGAATTTTGTTCATAAGGGTTATTTCTAGAACCAGGTGGTTGATACTGGTTCTGCCCCCCAGTGCCCCATTGGTTACCATACTGCCCTGCAGGTTGTTGATAATTTTGATAAGGGTTGCCTTGTGGCTGTTGGTAATTTTGATACGGGGTATATTGATTTTTCCCCTGGGGTTGCTGGTATCCATACTGAGCCTGGGAACCAGGCGGCATTTGATGAGAAGGTCGGGATTGATACCCACCTGAATATGGAGGTTGAGATTGGTACCCACCCGAATAAGGAGGTTGGGATTGATACCCACCTGAATAAGGAGGCTGGGATTGATACCCACCTGAATAACGAGGCTGGGATTGATACCCACCTGAATGAGAAGGTTGGGCCATCTGGCCAGAAGGTTGTCCCAGTCGGATTTGAGACGGCCCCGTTTGCCCAGAAGGTCGAGCTTGCTGAGCGACGGACTGCCCTTGTGCAACCGAAGGTTGTCCTTGTAGACCAGATGGTTGTTGAGCAGTGGGTTGGCCTTGCTGTGCGTAAGGCTGGCCACCCTGCCCAGAAGCGTAGCCTTGTTAGTTTCCGGGTTGACCTTGCTGACCGTAAGGTTGTCCCGGGTTCCCATAGGGTTGCCCCGAAGGGTAGCCCTGCTAGGGCCCAGGTTGTCCTTGTTGAGCATAGGGTTGTCCCAGGTTTCCAGAAGATTTCCCAAGATACATAAAAGACGGACCACTAGAGGCTAAAGGTTGTCCCTGATAGGGTTGTCCTTGCGAGCCTCCAGGTTGACCTGGGTAATTCTGGCCATAATACTGCTGCCCATGATTAGGCTGCGAGTAAGATGGTTGACCCTGGTAGGGTGGTCCTTGAGATGGCTGTCCTTGACCCGGATGGTACCGGCCACCGCCATATCTGGCAGTACCCCAAGCCACATTCAATGGAACTGAAGCCTCAACATAGGGCTCATTCGGCAAGGAGGTATACAAATAATGATTGACAGGATCATAATAGGGGCCTTGCCCACCTGGGTTCTGGACATTGTGCAAGTACTGGGAATATGCCCCCCTTGCCGACATAGCATTAGAAAGAGGAGGGGCACCACTTGTGGGATGGAGAACTCTAGCAGTATGTGTCGATGGACCACTCTGTACTGGGCCTCGAGATGGGCCAGCAGCAGAAGTGACAGCATAAGATGTTGTAACGGCACTAACAACTGGAGTTGATGACGCGACACAGACGGTCGGATTGGTTGGAACTACTGTAACAGCAGTATGGTGAACTTGGGAAACAAACGGTCCTGTGGTAGGGACGATGTTTTGATCCCACATAGAAGAGGAAGTCGCAGAGTTCATAGCATCCCTTAGAGATCTATAACGCGCCGACACTATGATACCGAGAGGTGTGATAGTGTAGGGCGTAGAGATAACCGGGGATGTAGCCACAATGGGAGTATCAATACTTGACATAACGGGCGTCCCACTCGACACAGGAGATGTATCCTCCATATCGGGAGAAGCCATCGGAGATGCAACACCAACAGGAGTAGTGGGAAAATCCTCTTCAGAGGGTTCCCAAACAGGGTTCCAAAACAAGTCGTAAAGCTCGTCCTCTGGAGCACGAGAGTTCAATGGTTGGACACTCGAAACAATAGGAAGAGCGTCACCACAAACCAGTGTCTCAGGGGCAACAGAAGATGGATACCCTTGGTCACTTGGGACAGGAGACGGGATCGATGGATCCGCCAGGATGATCAAACAAAGACCCTAAGCAAACTAACGATAAGAGACCCTGCTCAAAACTAAACGCAAAAAAGATCTACCAAGGTGAATGTTATCGTGGCCGAATAAATTTTTATGACATTAGGACACAACTTGACCTTTTCATGTTTTAAGAGTCGAGAAAAGGACAAAAGATGACTCTAGTTGCCTTCGAATGTTTAAAGAGCCCGAAGTGACAAATGCTCAATCGAGCCTTTTCTTTTACAGAGTCGGAAAAGGATCAAAAAGTGACTGCTTTGGAGAAACTAGGCAAGGGTTTTACCAGACAATCCGTAAAACCGCTTATACACCTTGGCAATTGTATGAAAACCAAGGACTTTCCGTACTGCAGTCAATCTTCCCGAATGTCGTGTTCGGTGCATTACGGCTTGTAAGGCGGCAGACACGGCTTCCTGTGGATCAAGGATGCAAACCTAGTGGAGTCTCCCCATATATACGCAACGGTACGTGGGAGCCCAAGTCCGTACTAGACCACAATCGACCCACACCAGGAGAATCACCAACCTAATTGAGAACAAAAGTGACTAGTTTACAACGCCGGAGCACGTCTCTAGCCTAGACCTTAGAATGTTTGCATATGTTCAATGCATTTTTTAAGTTGATTCGGTTATTTTATGGTTGATCTTTAGTTAAGTTTTCGATTTCAAGTTCCACATATTTGACTTTACAATTGCTAGATGCAAGCTATATGCCAAAGAATACCATTTTTGTTCGATGAATACTAACTATGAGAGTTAAAAGTTTCAATCAACAAAATGAGCACATCAATCAAAAACCCTATCAGTTATGGCAAATAAATAAACTTTTTCTTTTCGAATAATTACAAATACGAAAGTTCTTTTTCATTAACTATTGAACGCAAAAGAGATTATTTGAATTTTTTTTTTCAAAGGCACAAGCACTAGAATGAATTTTGAAAGATAATAACACTGAGCAAAGAGGCAAATTCACTCAATGAAGACACAATGAGATCCCAAGACACTAAAATAGTTCTCCAAATTGAAAGGAAAACAAAGGCTTTGTACGAGCTATGTGATCTAAGCTCAAACAAGGCTAGAATGAAATCCAAGCAAGAAAGAGCAAGTCACTCGGAAATCAATCAAAAACACTTCAACAATCACTGAACAAGTGCGAAAAGCAATCACAAAGTTAACTGGACAATCAAAGAACCCAAAACTCCCACGAAAGGCTCGACACACACGACCACTAGATGCCCTAGGGTTGAGGTGTGAAATCGATGGAAAGAGGCAAACACCCGAAGGACAAAGGTTGAGAACCAGTCAAACAGGGATCAAACACACTCCAGTAATTGAAAAAGACGTGGCAAGATGCAAATCCAAGCTCAGAAAGCAGGCAAACGAGTGGATTAAAGAGCTAAGAGGCCTGGCGTGACTGTCAGGCTGCAACTCGCGCTAAACAGGGATTGGCGCGGGTTTTCAGTTAGCAACAAGGGCCACTAGCGTGACTGTGAAGGGAAAAACCGCGCTACCAAAGTTTGCCAATTTCAAAAGAAAAATACGCAGTCCAAGGCTTGGGTCACAGTATCTAGGCAAGCCAGGAAGCAAGGGGCAGCAAGCAATTCAATTCCAAAAGCTTATCCAAGCAAGCAAACAAGAGAAAACCAAAGAGGCAAGACAAACTCCAAATTGTTCAGTCCGTAAACCAAACCGGAGATTGACTAAAGAAGCTTTGATCTACTTCACTACTGGAAAGCAGTAGTGTTTCGAAGGCTATCTGGCTGTACTTCAGACTTCGTCTAAGTTTACAAATTAAACAACAAGCTAAACTCCCCAGTGAAGTCGCCAAATTGTTGGAGAGGTAAATCCCCTCTACGGATAGAGGCGATCCCTTCTAGCCCAGAACGGGTCTAGCAAAAATCGAACAATGCTATCACGCAAGTTCCTAATTGCAAATAAAAGGTAGGTGATGAAGACCTACTTGAGTTCCAACGCTTCTGTTTGTAGAAGAGACGTAGCCCACGCTCCTTTTTCTTGGCCGGTCACAATCCTCCACTAACCGCGTGAATGGACACCTGCACACACAAAGAGAACAACACAAGCACAAGTGTGAAATCTAGTATATGCAATTATACATCAGTCAGGAACGATATAATTCAACATCAACCATTACAAGTACAACGAGAATGGAACCATAATGATAGTCATCTATTATTAATAATCAACAAAGGAGAATACAACCAGCATCCTGACGTCAAGTCCTCCTTTGGCTGGGTGCTCAGCTACACAAGTCTTGCAAATCTTGAAGGGATGAGGGACAAGCTCTCTCTCTCTTTAGTGACAAGGTCTCCTTACTTAGGTAAAGCCTTATGAACATAAAGAAGGCTCTTGCAACTCCAATCTCTTGATATCTTCCTTTCAGCACAAGTATTGCCACTAGAGTCAGAACTAGCTTGCTCAAGTCATGGAGACAAGATTTTATAGAGGAAAAGGAAGAGATAAGATCAATCACAACAATAATGGATTTGGCTTCATCACTCGGAAACTTCTATGGAATGGTGGCAAACTACTTCCCATTCAAGGAGATTCGAAGCCAAACCATCCTCACTTAACTTGGATGCAGTTGGTGAATGAGTTGGATAGAACTTTCGAAGGTTGATTAGTTCAAAACTTTGCCCAAAAAGGTTGGCGCGATTGCCACTCTGGGACAGAGCGCTAATGGCGCGCCCCTTTTATAGGATTTTCCCCATTGGCGCGGGCATAACACAGTGGACCAGCGCTAATGTAAAAAGGGCTATTTTTAAGGGCAAAGAGCAGGAGATGTCTTCAGGGCATATGCAGCTCATGTTTAGAGGTGAATGATGCAAGTGGTTTCAAGTCTTGTCACTTCTTACAAGTCCCGGAATGAGTCCTCCAAGGTGCAGGAGAGGGGTAATAGGGACAGTGACAAACGGTGACAAATTACTATGTAACACGTAGCAATTACACAGAATTAGGAATCAACTTCTCTTTATTAGCTTTCTGTCCTGATTATAGACTCAACTTCGCCCTATGCACTCTGCTGCAGGGGTCCACGTATTAAGTTGCGGACTCTACTAGGCCTCTGCACACTCAGTTGCAGAGCCTCTTCCTACTACTACAATCCAAGACACTTAGAATTCTACTCTAAGCTAGAACCATTCCTTCGCTACTCTCTATCATCGACTATCAACTATCTTTACAACTTAAAGCATCGCTCTATTTATACAATCTCATGGGCTGCGTACCATGGGTAGGCCAACTTTACACTAGTTTACAATACAATTCTTAGGGCGGACAACCCTATGACTCAATTGTACACTTCATGCTCCACGCCCGCAATTCACAGAATTTTACAACATCTTTGCCCAAAACTTGGGCTTTGAGCCCCAAAACTTGCTGTCAGGGGATTCCATGCCCAACAGGCCCCCAACACAATCATTGTGACTCATCCCGAGTCACTCTGCTGGTGCAGTGATCTTGGCATGGAGCCCCTCCAACCGATCCTGTGCTGCCTGGAGGTCCACGGTGCATTGTCCTAAAGTCTGCTAGATCTACTCCACTCTCTCATCTTAATTCTCATTGTCAAGGGCAAATCCCTATCTTAAGTCATGCATTGCCTTCATCTGTGTGATATTTCGTTCGATGTCTGCAGTGATGAGGAAGGCCTCATCAATCCAAGGCTGGACACGCGCTTTAAGGATTGCATCTTTCTATTGCATGACATCCACCTGTTCCTTCAACGCCTTCGCGTGTTGTAGCTTTGCAAGCCATTGGGTTAGGAAAACTATCTGCATTATTCCATACACACTGTCATATTGCACTTGAAGCTCCCGCACCTCCACTTCTAGGCGCTGTATATTGGGGTCCTCCTCTAATGAAGTGAGAACCGCGAAGGATTCTTCCAACATAGGGGTGCATTTTTGTACTGCTTGGCTTATTTCCTCCAGCCCTTTTTTAATAGGGCCAGCACACTATTCCCTAACTTCTGGGGGCATAGAGGATTGTGCCTTTAATCACAGCTTGGCAATCTGAAGGTTGAAGTCCGATTGTACCCTTGTTTCTTCCTCCTTTGCCTCGTGGAATCCACTAGCTAATTTGTGGATTCGCACAGCAACTGGTAGGTCTATTGTGATTTATAGCTTTGGAACACAGTGACATGTTTCCTTTACCATTTGCTCCAGCTACTGCTTCTGTGCAAGCGCTTCATCGCGCTGTAGACTAAGTTGCTCAATGTTGATTCTCTATTTGCTTAGCATCTACACTGCGCATCCTTCCCTAGTGCGGAGTTCTGTTGTTGCTCCATCCTATAGCTAATATAATGTATCCCATGGAAGGGTAGCCAAGTTTAGGCCAAGTCCCTTGATCTTGCCCACCATGGCTCTGTCCTCCTCGCTCTCCACTATTAGTGCTCCTTCCATCAACACTATGTTGTTTGCCATTCTTACGCGCAATAGCTGCTCCGTTGCTGATGTACTTGCAGCCCCATAGGCAGTGAAAATTCCTTCCTGTGGGGCCCATGCCTGAAATTCTTCCAGTTGCACCCTTAGGGCCCCCCAACACATTCTATTTCTCTGTCATAGCTTCCTTGAACACTTCCTTGGTGAGCTCACGAATTATGTTACTGATGTCATAGAGGTCACCCTCTGTCAATGTAATTGGCTCGATGTCCAATTTGGAAGCTTTGGCTTTCTTGTGTGGACCTGACCGCTCCATGACGTGCGGCTATTTCAGTTGAGTGAACGTTTTGCTCAGGTCCACGCTTTCTGCTATATCTGGCCCCTGTCGTGTAAACATGTCCTGGTCTCCTTCCTCCTATGTCACAGTGGCCCCTGTTGCGTGTGTTGTTACTACTTTTTCGGCAGCCTTTACCTATTCTGCAGCTGCCTTTGCTGCCCCACAGGCGGCCTTTACCTCTGTGGCCGCTTGTTCGTTGCACCTCTACTAGGCCAACTTACTGACACACAACTTGGTTGTATCCTTCTGCTTCTATGCTATTGTTCTATCCCTTTCTTCTAGATCCGGGGTGCACCACTCAGGAGGTCATGAGTTGAGCATGGAGAAAATGGCATCATCAATTGCAATGAAAGGAAGCTTGGTCCAATTCTGTGCCAGATCCTTATGCACCTTGATATACACATTGTGCATATTTTCCTTGAAGTCTGCAAAGCTCCACAGATTGTTATACACTATGGGGGATAGGCATGGCCTTCTGTTAATCCACATACGGACGCTCTTCTTTGTGAGCACCCAGAAGATCTTAGTATCATGGATCTGCATGGCATCCTTCGTAGCCCAAAGCGACACATACTTTGCAGCCTTTGGCAAGTCTTGTTCAATATGAGGGAATTGACCATCCTGAGGCAGTTCCCCTGTGACCAGTAAGATAGACAAGAGCAACCACACGTAGTGGAAGGTCTTGCCCTACTCCTGAGCTTCCTTATAGTTGCTTAGGAATTCTTCATAGAGGAATTCGGCCCAATTGAATTGGACCCCCTCCACGTATTGTTTGTCCAGCAAAACGACTGGCACTGGTACCTCGTCTCCACGACATTTTCTCATCACCTTCCCAGCCAACAATTGGGTGGCTATGCACACCCCTTTGTCTTTAATGCTACTGATTACATAGCCTCTCTTCTTCTTTCCCAATTTGTACTTCTTCTTCATGGCCTCTGCAAGCGCCAAATCTCCACTTTTTCCAGCTATCTCTGCAGGGTCCTTTCCCTTACAAGGAAGTTGGGAAATCCTGTGGATAAGCTTCGTCGTGAAGGAAGTAGGCTCCTCCAGCCATAAGAACCCATCATGCACCCAGCAAAGTAGTTGCCTAATGACAAAGATCGTGATAGGTGTGCAGTGAAAATGTGGAATCCATAGTAGGTGGAGTAGCCCGACCTTCTCCACACTGCACAGCCATTTCTGTGGATCTAGTGCTATAACTGGCCCCTCCTTGCTCTATTTCATGAGGTTCTTCATCTGTAAATGTAGGAACCTTTCACTGTCCTTGAGGTCCCAGTCTTCAAATTTCATTGTGGGCACGTGGCCCAGAGCCGAGTCCTCAAACAAAATTCCATCTAAGAGGAGTGGGGTTTGTAGTGTGCTCTTAGCGGCATCCAAATCCTTGGGTACCTTAGTTTTCCCTTTCCGTAGAGGAACATACTCAGACAGTTTGCTACAGTGCACACTGGCTAGAAGTCTTCTTCCATTTCTTCATCCACCTCTATCTCATCTACGAGAGCCTGGAGGTCCTCCTCCTCATCATCTATCTCAATGTTGACAGCCTTACCCTTTTCTTCCATGGAAAGTTTATCAAACCATGGATTTCACAAGGACATGCGGACTGGTCTCGCTACCTGTTTATCCTTCTTGGGCCTCTTCGTCTGAGGTGATTTCGGAATTTCTGGTGCATCCCCCACCTGCACCATAGGGCTTTGTGCGACTTCCTTGGTGGTACTCTCTACAAAACCCACACCTCTTTTCGTAGTTGTCATCTTCTTCAAACTATGTGTGGTTGTTCGCAAACTTGGGGGCTCAAATACCACTTAGCACTCAACACTCTGTGCTCTTCATAATAGCTCAAATATCAAACAAACAAGTGTTGTCTAGTGGCTAGCCTTGGGAGTTTTATAGCATCTTTTTAATTTTAATTTGACCACTCCCCCCATTTTTGAGTCATTAATGCGTTCTTGGCAGTAAATCATCCCAAATCTAGCTCTTAATTCGTGTCTTAATTTCCTACCGCCCGCTCCCTTTTGCCTTAAATTGGACATCTCGTCATGAATAGTGATGTCAACAGTTACTTCCCAACCTACCTGCATGGCAGCATAGCCCCCTATGCGCGGGTGCGACCCTTGTGACATGCTGATCTTGCGTGCACCTCCTTCACTGTGCAGTTCCCAAACAGACTCTTTTAGAGTCCCGTGCTTTCTTTCAACTATCTGGAGCGCTGAGGTTGTGTTCCCTATGGCTAGTCAGTTTGGTCGCACCATCTGTGTGAGAATTCAATTCACCTTCTAATATAGTCCATGGACACACCTCAATTTCCCTTGCGACACCCAACGCCATGTGTTTTATCTTATGTGGTGCACTTCCCTTGTTACTGTGTTTGGTAAGGTGCTGTCTCAGCCATGGTAGAAGAGTCATAAATTATCGGCAACAATATTCTAATGCAGTGGTATTACCATCTGTATCTTGCCTTGTCATCCTTGGTTTAATGACGAGACATGCTTGCGTGATCCTATTTTCCAATCTTTTTATCTCAGCGTCCATCAACATGCTTTTCTTCCTTAATCGTACCTGATCTTCTTCGAGTTCGTGAAGTCTAAGGTTCCCTTGTTGAATGGCTTCCTGAATCCTTATATGGTCATCCTCGCATAGCTATGTGATTCCTTCATCCTGGTCCTTGCACGCTGTCATAACTGCGGGAGCTATTACGTGTGGATTTCTTTTGGTATTCCCTTTAGAAATCTCAATTTATACTCTATTTCGCACCTTTGGAATAATCTTCGCGCTCAGGTTTTTGCACATGGTCCTATAAGCCCATCGAACCACTGGCACACACAAGTCCCAATCAGTTCGTCTCATCTGGTGAACCTTGTTCAGTACTCCGCGCACCTTATGGAATGCTTCGTCTTGGGGAATTGGTAATGTGTATCGCCTTTCCTATTATTGTGGTTTGTTCTGATTCTCTAGGCTGGGGGTGGTGTACGCTCGTGCTAACTATACAACATATGTCTATATCCATCGAGAAAGGTTGGCATGCAAGTTGTTCTGCCCTAGCTGATTGGCTTTCGTTCAAAGTTGGGGTTTTCTAAATTGTAGGCACATCAGCCTTTTGCATCCGCACCAGTCTTCAAAAGTTCCTTGATGTGTACCCCACCATCGTGTGGGTGTTACGTGCAATGCCCACTTCAGTGCATCGAACCACCATTACTCCAATACTGCACTTTCGAATTTGCTCAGAAATTCATCCATTGCTGACAATCCATCATATGTTGGCAGTTCCCTTGCCTCTGTTGTTACACAATGTAATGACTTAATCATCATATTGTAGTTCAGTGTTGTTACTTTGTGTAGCTGATTCTGCCATCGCTCTTTCTCTTCATCTAAATCCGAAGTGCAGGAGCTTTCACACTCCCATGAAATCCTTCCATCTGCAGTCGAATTCACCCAATCCTTGCCTTGTGCAGTTATTGTATAGATACAGTCGAGATCATCATCATTATCGTCATCGCACACCGGTTCAGTGTATCGCGTTCCCTCGGCTGGGTCTAGTGGTACTACTACGCATAGTGACTTTTTCTCAAAGGTCATTTTGCGCTTCTTCAAAATTATGACTCCATTCATATCGGTAGCCTAGTCTATTCCTAGTAACGTGGGATAGGGATTGCTGTCATCGACAATCTCTATCACTTCAAAATCCGCCTGTGCGCTTGCACCTTCAATATCAACTGTCACTCCTTGCAATCTTCCCATGGGAAAAATCTTTTGTTGGTTCACCATTCGTAACTAAATAGGGACCATTGTAACACGAGTCTGCCCATGCGTTCCCATGTTTTCTTTGGTAGTACATTCGCGTCTGAACCTATATCCAAGATTACCTGATCCATTTCGTACTCGCCTATTTGCGTAGTCAACCTCATCTCCCTTCTTGTGCACAATGCATGCTTTCCCAGTTTTCGGACCACGCGCGATTTTCCTGACCCTTCGCACCTGGCAATAAGTTCATGTAGCACTTTGACTGCCTTGCTGTTGTGCAGCAGTTTCATGCATGTCTCCAGAAAGGTAGTGAGCATGGAAAGATCCATCCCTGTTTCTAGTTTTTCCTTACTACCTGAAGTGGAGGCCTCCTGAAGCTCTCCTTAGCTTCCATGAATGTCTCCTTCATGCATTCTAAATCAAACTTGGGTTCCTTTTTGGGAGCCTTGCGAATCCACGCGCTTTCTTCTGGCTGCTTCCATATATCATCTCATGTTGTCATACTACTCCTCAGCATCATGTTTACATCTGGGTCTTCTTCGCGCGGTTCATACCTCATCATTTGTAAATTCTAGGTCCTGACAATGGAACCATTTGTTGGCTTATTGGGGCCTAACCCAGGTTCAAAGCTGATTTAGCCAAGCAAATCTTGATTCTACTGGTCCTTTCGGCAACAGTCTGCAGAGTGCGGACTGAGGTCTCACCCAAAGTAGAATGGGAGGGTGCTAGAACCAGGTTTCCGCACATTTGGGATGTTTGATGGGCGTCTGGAGGTCCGTAGTCTGACCTGTCACTGCACACACTTGTGATCCCTTCGCGACCTGCAGTGCGACTTCCTGGCAGCCCTACTCAGAGCACGACCCATATAAGACCCAAGTTCCTCACTAATTACCTGAATACTTAACTTGTGTGTGTAAGATTTATGGTTATTATAGCATATTCAACAATCATATCAGTGTGCATGATACATAAACAAATATAAACATAAAGAAGATAATGCACAACAATTACACAGAATTAGGAATCAACTTCTCTTTATTATCTTTCTTTCTCGATTACATACTCGAATCCGCCCTGCGCCCTCAGCTACAGGGGTCTGCACACTCAACTGCAGACTCTACTAGGCCTTTGTGCACTCAACTGCAGAGCCTCTTCCTACTACTACAACCCAAGACACTTAGAATTCTACTCTAAGCTTGAACCATTCCTTCGATACTCTCTATCATCGACTATCAAATATCATTACAACTTAGAGCCTCGCTCTAATTATACAATCCCATGGTCCGCAGACCATGGTTAGGCCAACTTTACATTAGTTTACAATACAATTCTTAGGGCAGACAACCCTATGAATCAATTGTACACTTTTCACTCTGCGCCCAAAGTTCATGGAGTTTTACAACATCTTTGACCAAAACTTGGGCTTTGAGCCCCAAAACCTGCTATGGGGGGATTCCTTGCCCAACAAAACTATCAAATTTGTATGTCTTATCATGTTCCATATTCTCTAGTGCATTAAATATCATTCTTTCATTTTCTTTTGTTTTTACATTGTCGAGTTCCATAGGCTCAAGTATTTGCATCCTTGGCATTTGTGGAATTGGAAAATTGAACCTACAATACATTTGGTTTCCTTTCCTACAACTGCTTCTACAACGATCACATTGAATAGTTTTAATATTTGCAGGTAGTTTAGTTGAATCATAGGACAAGTACTTGTCAACAAAACTTTGAATTTCAATATTTGTACTTATTCCATATATGTGAGCATTCTTTATCCATATAAATCCATTTTCATGTTGGCTTCCTTGTTTTCAGAATTCTTTTACTAAGAAATAGTCAACGACATCACCAAAGTACCTGGACTCATCTAAAATTAATAGACGTAGAGTATTCATTCTATTTCTATAATATTGTACACAGGTCATAGGGTCATGTATTATTAAGGTATCAATAACATCTTCCTCTACTTTGTTTTCAGTCGACGATTTTTTCTCTCAATGTATTTGTTTCAAAGCCTTTACTAAAGGCTCCCAAATATTTTCAACATTGTTAAAAGAAATAAAGATATTTGGTGGACCCAACTGTTGGATCATTTCATAAAATTTCTTGCACAAATACGAAAAATAATCTGGCCATGTTTGTATTCATCTAGGATACATATACGCAATGTTTGATGCAAGAATGCATTTGAAATTTTCCTTTGTTTTAACATCTCTAGCTGTTAGCTTTTTCCCTTTTAACTATCCTTTTCTTATACTTACCGAAATACAATTGAATACTTGATTGATTATAATTCACACTTTTTTGTAAAACAAATTCAGTATATGATATCAAAAATCATGATCTTGATGAAAAACTTCCCACTGAGAAATATCGTGATATGTAAAGTTTCTCGTAACACTATAAGACCATTTTTTCCTATAAAACGATGTGAAAAAGCTCATATCTTCTAAATTCCTATCTCTGAATATGCCTAAAGGCCTATATCATTCACCCAGAGCAATGTTTATTTGATTATTACAAAGATCATAAATACTATATGAATCATTAATTACGTTTAATATTGTTTTTGTTACCAAATCTTAATCATAGTAATCATTATCGTCATTTCTTTTTGTATTTGCCTTTGTCTCATATGCATATGCATCATTGTTTTTATCAAATATTTGTTTCCAATTTTCGTTTACTCTAACATTCTCTAGTCTATAAAGTGGAGTTTTACACAATCACCTCAATGCCTTCATGACTTTATGAACATGTATTCATCTAAAAGAAAATATTATTTTAAACACTAAGCATCTTTTAATTTCCACAACCACTATACTAAATTCATTTATGTCGCGAGCAAGTGCAATTTGAATTCGAGATGTGTCAGTAGGTACATTAATTAGTCCACCAGTTAATGTTCATTGTGGTTTTCTAAAATGCTTTCTAAGTTCCAGTATTTGCAAAAATGGTAATCTTAATGATATTAGTCTTTCCTCCAATTCATAAATTTCTTTCACTATGGAAATTTGTCTATTATGCCTAATTCGCTTTAGAATTACAAATTTGATAACTTTTGTCATTGTCTAATGCTTTTCTACAATTTTGGCATATACACTTAAATTTGGACACATTGCTGAATTTTTTTCTATGACATATCTTTTAAACCATGTTTGATTGCATATTGCATAATCATAAATAGGAACATCTTGTATTTTCTTTAAATATTATTATTCGGTCACTATTTCAAATGTATAATTAAACATCCATAAAAATTATTTATGTTTATTAAAAAATATGATATTTTGCGTTGACTTTTGTTACTTCGATTGTCTTGTAATTTGTCTTGTTTTGATAACATTATTGTTTCTTATGTATTTTTTTAGTTCATTTTACAAGAAACGTGGTCTCCTACTTACATTGACAGGTCTTGTATTAGGTTTCATAGTATCTTCATCATTATTGATGTTCTTATAGCTAGAATTTAATGTCTTGCATAGTTTTCTAACAGCACTTGTTTCCAAAATTTCCTTATTTCTTAAAAAATTTTTGAGTCAATACAATGATAGTCACTATCTCTTGTTTGAATTGATAAGCCCTGTGTCAATTTCTATGCCATTTTCATTTACATTCATGTTTTCAAAGTCATTCATATTAACCTCATTATGTTTTTTATTGCTTTATTTTATATATTTCTCTTTGTTAAGTGATTCAATTGGACAAAATATGATTTTCTCTTATACTATCTCTTTTAGAGGTTTATAATGAAAATTACTTACACTTATCCCAGGTTGCATAACATGGAATATCGTTATGTTTTTCTCGAACCCACAAAATTCAGCTACAATAGCTAGAGCCTCAACAAGCCATATGCATATAGTTATATTCAAGATATACCGTATCCATTCATAAACAAAAAGGTCATCGTATATCTTCCCTTTTTCATATGGAATTGATAATTGTATAATGTATCCCTACCAATCTACTATTCCAAGAAATTGAATAATTTCATGTTTGTTCGTGTATTTTTCTATGTATTTTAATGAAAACAAGTCATTTTGCATAATTTGATTACAAAAATTTTGTGCAATTATGTTTCATAAACAGGGAACATCGTACTCATTCTCCATTAATTGGCATATTGTTTCAAAACAACTTTCACTGCAAATACTCTTGAACCTAGAAAATCTCTTAAGCATATGCCTACTCATGCTTTTTTCTATTTGCATCCATCTATGTTTTGTTTGTTCATACGTTGTTATATTTATTATGTGTTCATGATCAATTCTTATTGAACATTTTTTCTTGCATAGAAGTGGTTCAAAATGTTTGGCGATTGAATTTTCGTCATGGAACAATATGTCATAATTTTCTCTCCATAAATTTAAATTAAATGTAAATTGCTTTTCATTATTGTTTTTGACCGAAGTATTATTGAATTTTTTAGCCAACTTGATAACTAATGTATACAAAATATGTCTCCCCAAAGTCCTCATTTGAAGTTGATTTTTTCATCCTTTCCAATTAAACATCCCAACTATTTATACCATGCATCTGTATCAATGTATCTATATTCAATTAACGTACATGTGTTAATATGGCCTCAACATTACGTTCATGTAAGCAATTCCTGAAACGTTTTATCGTTCATTCACACAACTCTATTGATGTGTATCTAAAATGAAATAGAGTTTTCATAGTATCAAATAGATAATATCCTATAGCATATGAAAAATTGTTCAAACGAAATAGATTATGTTGCCTTATTATTGCATATGTACAATTTATTTTTATAGTAAAAAAAATCTTCTCCATTGATGCTTTATAAATCACTTCAAACACACTTGTTATTGATTATTTAACAATCATGCTTTAAAAAATTTCTAAATTCACTATGAGCTATTCCTCCATGATGAGCACAACATAAAAAATGTACAGGAAAATGAACAAGATGATATCGTTACATTTAACAATAAAGCCATAAAATAACATAAAATACACACATTAATAGCGTGTGCATATCCACATCGATTCACGTAAAGATCTTGTCAATGAACCAGATATAGAATCACAAAAAATGAACCACATTGTACCTGATACAGATATCGTAAAATGTACTTGTTTTAAAAAACAACTTATGTGCAAGATTCTTATGCTAATGAATAAAATGCATAGTTCCTAGAATAGAATATCAATTCCGATAACTTTGGGAAAAACAATTTGGAATGAGTCCCCCTGAGAAATATTCCGATATGCATTAGAAAGATGTGTGCCAAAAATAAATGCATGATGAACACCTGACCAATGCAACTATGGACACCTTACCTGTCAAAATTACGTTAAAAAATCTTCATAAAAATGAGAACTTTTGATTTGTGATTTGTGCTAGAGAAAAAGTATGTGCAATAACAAACACAATATTTTTGTCTCAAAGTTCCTAACCTTTTCATTCACTCTCTCTCTGCATAGTTTTCCAGCACACCTTCCTTACACGCAATATTGATTTTTAAACGGTCAAAACCACTTAATATTAATCACTACACACAATGTATCAACAAAATAATTTATGCACAGTAGGTCACCTAATTCTCTAATTATTTGCAAATATTATTCCTAATTTTCAACTAGATGAGGGAGTTGCGATGGGGCATATATCCCTTGTTGAAAGAAGTTTATTTTCGATATTTTTTTAGTGCCTCACAATTCATTTTAAAATAAATTAAAAAACCCTAATTTTGTGACTTGCCATTATGTTAGTAGATGTTTGACCCTGATATTGTTATGTTACTACTCTACCCAGTGATGCCAGAATTGACATAGTTGCAGATACTTTGAATGAACAAGAAAGGGGTATGTGGATGCATGGTACGAAATTCAAATCTGAAACACCCATCAAATTGGACCATTTCTCCAACTCTAATACCCATTTTAATTATTTTAACAAAAGAATGTTGAGAGTCTCAAAAAATATTGACATGTAGTTGATGAGAAACTCACCCCATGATAGGAAATTTGTCTGTCAAATTCCATTTCTGTATGCGAGGGAGGAGGTATATTCTTATGTTTCCTTATACAGAGAATGGGGTATGTGTGGGCCAACTTGTTCTCTAATACAAATATTTCATATTTATTTAATTTCGTACATTTCTGCTACTTAGGGTACATATGTGTATATGATTTTTCATATGTAACATATCTCACACACAAAATAGTTACCCATGATGATTATACATAGAAACAAGAAATATAGAGTTAAACGACATTGAGAACACAGTTTATTAAGCAGGTAATTTTAAGTACAAAGAAGAAATGGCTAGTAATTTTCTCTTTGCATAATGCATTTAGAAGTTGGGAGTATTATTTTAGTTTATTTTTCCTTACATAAAATTTTATCTCCAAAGTTAGTGTTGCATAAGATCACATCTTCAGCTTTCAATTGAGCCTGAATGGCATCTCTAAATATCGCATGAAAACTATGAAATATTTAACATAAAGCAATGTTTATGATGTTTCTTGTTATCAATAGCTAATACAAGTTGGAGATCTTGTTCAAGCTCAATTGGAATTCAAGGATGTATTTTGCTACAAATCATAAATATGAAATATAGTTGAGGCTTCAACAATCATAATTTTCCCTTTCTGCATAGTGAAAGCTCTGTTCACAAGAATTTTTTACTTATAATAGTTGCATGGGGTTCTAGGTCCTTACTGGGGTAGGAAAGAGTTTTTTTATTAGTGCTCTCACACATATTTCTAGTGCATTTATTTTTTATTATTTCATTTTATTTTGTTTCCCATTTAAAACTATTACGGATTTAGCTATCCACAAGAGGAGTTGCATACAACTTAGAATATGTGTGGAATGAAGGATCTGCAAAGGACGAGGATGCAGAAATGAATTTATTCCACAAACAACGAGATTTCATATTTGTTGCATAGGGGGGATGGATTGTGCGGAGCGTAGAGGACCGCACAATGAAATCTTGAAATCTTCCTCAACATAGTGGACTTAATACTAGTTTACTTTAATCACAACTTATTGGGAATTTTTCTGTGATATCTTGTGAACGTGTTGTGGTAGAACATGAATTATATTTGGTAGAGATCCTTATGATGTTAGTAGAAATTTTATTTTTCATGTGGTTTACTTGCCATATAATAGAGCACAATTCCATTGTAATTAACAGTATCAACCTCATAAATCCTAATCGCTTTTGCAACACTTTAATGACAATTAGAAAAATGCATTGCTTTTATCTCCAAAGTTGGAGTTCCATAAGATCACATCTTCGACTTTCAATTAGGTCTGAATGGAATCTCTAAATATCGTTTGAAAAGTGCCAAATGTTAAACATAAAGAAAATAAATTGAATACAGGTTGGAGATGTTGTTAAGGATCAATTGAAAATAAAGGATGTATTTTGTAAGAAATCATAAATCTGAAAGACTATGAATGCTCAAACGATTATGGTTTTTTCTCTCCATAGAGTGAAAGTTGTCCACACAAACATTTTTTAATATCTTTAATGGGGTGCAGGTCCTTTATGGAGTAGAAAGAATTTTTATTTGGTTAATTCTTTGACATGTGTTGCTACTACATTTATTTTTCATTATTTCATTTTAAGCTCTTTTCCATCTAAAACTTTTACAGATTTAGTTGTGCAAGGGAAAAATTGCATAAAGCCAATTAATTGATCAAATAATGTGCTCTCATAATAAAATCTCTCTGCAATAATTCTTTAATCGTTGTGTGGAATTGAAGTTGCATATATATGTTATTATGAGTGGAATGAATGATGTGCAGGGGATGGGGTATGGATAGGAGAATGGAGGTCAGAATACGAAGCTGAGGAAGAAGTTTTTTGTTGTGAAAAATGATGTGAAAACGACAGGGTATGTGCAAGAGAACAACACTGCAAAGGGGACATGTATTTCTAATACATTTATTTTTCATTATTTCAACTTAACCTCTTTTCCATTTAATCTTTTTACAGATTTAGTTGTGTGGAATAGAAATTGCATAGATTTATGAATCTATGCGAAATGAAGCATGTATGATAACATGGTATGTGTGGAAGAATAAAGGACACAAAGTAGGACAAGTAAAAAGGGTAACCAAAGTGTGTAGAGTGCAAAGTGAGGACCTGATATGTTAATACAAAAGGAAGCAAAATGACATATTTATGACACATGTTGGGTAGCAGAAGCCCCGCACAATGGTCATGGGGCACAAAGCCTGAAATTTTGGATAAAGATAGGGTAAAGACTCTGCGGGATGCGCGGAGTGCGATTGATAATAAGTTGAGTCAAAGGGTAGTCCGCCCACAAATAATGTAAATAAATACAAGTTGAGTTGGCCCGCCCGTGGATCGCAGTCCACGGAAAGGTATAAATAGAGCGAAGCTCTATGGTAGAGGTAGCTTAGTTTTGGTATGCAATCTTGGATATGATATGGATTTTTGAGAAGGAAAGCTTTGAAGTGTCTGTAAGTCCGAGTTGAGGGTTTGGGTAGTGGATAGAGGCTCTGCAGCTATGTGCGCAGAGGCCTGGAAGAGTCTGCAACTATGTGCGCGAACCCCTGTAGCTGAGTGCGCAGGGCGGATCTAGATGTATTAGTGAAAAAGTGGAAATAAAGATAAGTTGCTTCCATAATTTTGTGTTAAATCTAAATTATCGCGGATCTGAATTTTGTATGGCTAATATAACTATTTGATATATGCACATATGCTTATGTTATGAATGTATGTGAATCTGAGTTTATTCTAAGTGTACGAACTGGTTAAATATGTTAAATGTTTACTTAAAGACCCTGCTAAGTAGATCTGATGTATACAAGTAATTTATATTACAAATTAACCTGGATCTGTGTCTACGCGGAAGTAGAGCAACGCAAGGCTGTATAACAGCACATGAACCCTCCCAACCACATCTAGACACCCCAAGGGTGTAGAAACCTGGTTCCAGCACCCTCCCCTACTACCTCGAGTGAGACCTCAGTCTGCGTTCCGTGGGCTGTTGTTGAAAGGGCCAGTAACTGCAAGATTTGTTTAGCTAAATACTTTTTCCAAACCTAGGTCAAGCCCATATAAGCCAACAAATGGTTCCGTTGCCGAGACTGGGATCTGCCTAAGGGGTGTCTGATGTTGGGATGCTAGAAGCCTACAAAGAAAGAGATTGAAGAGTAGTGGGATCTGAAACTCCACGAGTTTGCAACTCAAGAAAAAAGGAACCCGTGAATATCAGAGGAAGATTGGTTGGACCACTATATATACACAGATATTCATGAGGTCTTCTTCACAACATTTCCAGTAGAGCTGTATGAGTGGATCACGAGGTTAGCTGACAGCGTGGGAAGGTGTAGATTGGACAAGACTATTGTGTGGACTCCGAAATTGGTGCGTAGGCTAGGAGCCACTGATGATAAAATCATGCATGCAATAGATCATTGGCTGGATCAGGTAATAGGAGGATTTATCACTCAGTTCGCGAAAGATACAACTGTGAGCTATAGTGAAGCAGAAAGGAAATTTCTTCAAGGACCTCAGGGTAGGTATATCAAATCATTGAATACTTGGATTAAGATGTTGTTGTGTGAAAACAGATTATGCACATTTATTGATGTCTGGAGTAACGCAGAGCGAAAGAGGTTACTGTGGAACGAGAGGGATTGGAAACAGTCCTTTGGCATCTATTTCACAGGAAAGCGAGGAGGAGATTGCGAGGTTCTCACCAAGAAGTGCAGTCAGGTTTATCGGGGAGCGCTTCACATTAATACCACCTCCATCCACACCAACACCTTCTTCACCTACATCAAATCCGTTCACTCCAACACCAACCCCACCACCACCAAAAGTCGGGATGGCGAGCGCAGTCCAACTGCCAACATTTAAAAGTGTAGGAAATGAGGAACCGGGCTGGTTCTGGTTTGTGATAAACTCTATATGGGACACTCAGGGCATCACAGATGATAACATCAAGAAGGCTACCTTAGTTAGCGCGCTATAGGACCGCACCCTGACCTGGTACATGAAATATTCAAGTGATCATCCAAATGAAGGAATAACAGCAATCTAGGAGGTGCTAAATAAGGAATTTGGGCAACCAAAGTCAAAAACACAGTTGGTTATTGGATTCAAGGAAATTGTATTATTGCCCGGTGAAACCCCATGGGATTTGGATCATAGGTTGAAAATCACCATCCGTGAGGCCAACATGACACTGTCAGATGCGCAGCACCATGCTTGGTTTGTCACATCATTAACAGCATATCTGAGATCGACTCTGTCACAACAAAAGATCTCAACCCAAGATGAAGTGCTGGAGGCAGCAATGCGGCTGCAGGAAACCCCAATACATGATCTAGGGTTGGGAGTACAACAAATCCAAGCGCAAATACAAAACTTATGTCTAGATACGCAAAGCTTGAAACAAGGACAAGCGCCTAGGATAGAGGCATGGGAAGAAGTGTGGTGTATCAAATGTAGGGGATAGGGTCACGATAAGGACCACTATCCACTCTTCGCAAAATATGTGGTAGTAGGGGGACCGATAGCGTTGCGACCAGAGGTACAAGCTCGGCCAAGCATGGTGCCCACACTCTGGTGCGCAATCTTTCAGGTGGGAGGAAAGAATGCCATGGACAATTGTCACCTATTGTCAAACTTAAGACAACCCCCTCCTCAACATTTATTTTGTAACTTCTGTAGTACGGTGGGCCACGATGAAAGAAATTGTCGTAGTTACGAGACTTTGATGGATCAAACACCTTCTTATAGGATGCAAACGGAGGCGCGCGGGTAGGATCCCACTTCACCGCTCCCACGGGGAGGGTGCCAAGGATGCGAACAGGGTTGTGAGGGAATGGGACCTGGACAGGGACAAGGACAATTAATTTGCTACAATTATGGAATATCGGGGCATTATGCGTGGGATTGTACGAACCTGACCAAATCCTGTTGTCCTTAGTATTACCAATTTGACCATGAAGCAATCGATTGCCCCACGCTAATTGCTCAAATGCAGAAAAGGGGGGTGCTTCTCACTAACCCCACTCAGAACATCCAAATGATGAAGGTTGAACCCCGCGCGGAAGATCCTAACGTGAATATGATGCTCCGAAGTGGGCACCATCACCGGAGAAGATAAGGGGAAGCAAACAGAGGCAGATGTATGGGTCCGTAAGGTCCCCCCGAAACAACTAGACTTTGACTTGGAGCATGCAAAGGAAACCTTTATGGAAGCCAAGAAGAACTCCATGGAAGCTTCTACGTCGGAAAGTAAGGATCAATTCAGATCAGAGAAGGATACTTCTATGCTAACCACCTTCTTGGAAACTTGCATGAACTTACTCAGGGATGCTAAAGCAGTAAAGGAGTAGTAAGAATTGATAACTCGATGTGCGAGAGCAGACGAACCACGAATGGTTCGAAAATTAGTTAAACATGGTTTGCGCACTGGGTAGGAAATGCGACTGACTGTCCAGATCAGAGACTATGAGATGGATCAGGTCGTTTTAGATATGGGATCCGATGTGAATTTCCTACCAAAATAAACTTGGGAATGTGTCTCCACTGCAATGGTCGCCCATTCAATTACGGATTGCTAACCAACAAAAGATTCTGCCCATGGGAAGTTTGCATAGGGTTACAGTAGACATCGATGGCACCAGCACCCAGACTGATTTTGAGGTCATAAAAATTGTGGATGATAGTAACCCATATCCTACACTGTTAGGGATAGATTGGAAAACAGATATGAATGGAGTCATCAACCTCAAGAAACGAAAAATGATATTCGAAAAGCAATCTCTTCGTGTAGTGGTCCCGTTGGATCCAGCGGAAGGGGCACGATATACTAAGCTTGTGCGCGACGAATATAGCGATGGTGAGTTGGACTCTAGCTACCAAATTACAGTGTAATATCAGGACATGGTAAATTCAACAGCGGATGGTAGACTCTCGTGGGACCGTGATAGTTCTTGCATGTCGGACTTAGATGAAGAGATTGAACAATGGCAGAACCGACTGCATGAAGTAACCACACTCAATTGTAATAGGATGGTGACAATAGGGGCAAAGGAATAGTTGGAGGTATCTGTGAAAGCATCCCACGCAATTGCTTCTTTAGGAAAGGCTGTAGTCCTGAAGATGTGAAGGAAAGGGCACAAATGTCGAAGGCATGCGCGTGCACGGGCGAAAGAGAAAAACAAAGTAAGCATTCCTCGCCAGCATAGGCTATAGGTGTCTGAGGTGTGGACATCCAACCAGCTTAGAATTAGTATACCACAGCCACCCCAACAAACCGATGCACCAATGGTCAGCGCCAAGGTTAGCAGGGGCTCATGGAAGTTACAGATACCATGAGTTCATTGGGCCTGTAATAGATGATGGAAGAAAGCTCAGAAAAGATAGAGTAGCTGCACGCCCTGCAACATCAATACACTGTGGTTATGGCCAAGGAAAAAAATGCACTACGAAGGGATGGATCTAGCAGAGTAGCCCAGGAATGAGCTATGAACATGCTATCATGGTTGTGCCCACACTCATGGAAAAACATAGCCCCCCAACTAGCTACCCAGGTGCTTGAGAGGTGCTCACAGCCTGAGTTAGCAAGGAAGTTCTAAACGTGCACCAAAAGTGCGAGCACCTGACATGCAGTAGAAACTATAGTCTCAGTTCCTCGATCAGTTGAAAAAAGGTGTGGGACTATAAACCAGTCTGCGGAAAACCGAAGTGAAAAAAGGATTCTTTACTGAGTCAGGCAGTCCACAAGATTGCAGTTGCGCCCCAAGGATGGCGCTACAACGGGGAAAAGTCAAAATATGACCGTTAGCAACATTGGTCCTGACAGGAAGGTCAGATTACGTTAGAGAGGAGCGGGTGGCGGGACATTAAGACGAAAGTACCGAACAAGATATGCAAAGATCTTCCAACTCAACGCCACTAATATACTGAAAATGGAGAGAAGGGATTTTTTCAAATCTCATAGTTTGTGGCTGGTACCATACTTTTGGTGCTTTGAACCAACCAAAAGTAGTGAATATATGGCTACTAGGCACCCCATGAGCACCATGGCAAGAACCCGAGCACAGGTCGCAGAGGCAATACAACTGAAACAGGAAGAGCCCAAGGATGTGACTCAGGATCCTGAGGTTCCTAAGTCCCCACGTACCCCATGACCCAGGAAGAACAAGTAGACGCTAAGAATAGTCTAGGCCTTACCAAGATTCAACAAACGCTTAGCATTTGAAAAAGGCAAAGCAGTCACCATCAAACCCGTTAAGGGGGACAACGATCTGCAAGCCCTGATTGATCAGATTAACGCACAAGCAGAGGAAGAAGAAGTTGTGTTCCAACTTCTATAGTTACCCCCATATCTTTCTTTGTGGACTAGGATGACCAAGATACCAAAAGACATGGACGCTGCAAAGACTACGCTCCAGAGCTCGCTTCTTCCAGATGACATAAGGTTTGAAGGGTTGCTGATGGGGCGTGTTCCAAGCATCAAATTCGAAGATTGGGACCTTGCAGACAACGACAAGTTCCATGAACTAGCTGAAGACAAGTTATTGCCGCAGAAGTGGTTACTAGGTGTAGAGAAGGTGGGACTACTAAATCTCAGGTGGATACCTCACTATCATAGCACGACCATCACCATATTTTTGATCCAATAGCTACTCTGTCTCATACATGATGGATATCTCTGGTTGGAAGAGCTGATCCCGATCATAGTTGACCTAATCCACCGGATTACGCACCTGCCACTTAAAGGGAATAACCTTGCAGACATAGCAAGAACTAGTAGCGAGGGAGGCCTCACTGAAACAGTGTAGGAGAAATACCATCTGGATAAAGGAAAGCGGGGGTATGTCATAGCAAGCATCAGTGACCGCGCGATACGAGTCGTCACTCAGCTCCTAGCCAGTAAACTCATGAGAAAATGTCACACGAATGAGTTACCAGCCCCTGTCATTGCATTGGCAAGGCAGTGCACCGAAGGGGTTCAGTTCAATTGGGCACAATTTTTATGCAACGAATTCCTGACCAATTGTCAAGAAGCACAGGAAAAAAGTAAGACATTCCATTACGCATGGTTTCTTTTATCAATCCTTCTTGTTACAAGCGAATTACCGTAGGAGAGCCAGTTTCCCAGCCTTGAGGATAGCCTACCCGAAGTCATTGCTCTGGGCTACAAAGGATGCCGCAAGGGTTTCCGCGATCCAGGCGTTTTGGACCTCAATGGAAGGGAAGATACAGACACAGATTGCTCGAAGACCGTGCATGTCCCCAACAGTCTACAATAATTTCCAGAGCATGACCGAGTTTAAAGCAGACATGCATCACTTGTATATCCATGTACGAAAGCATCCAGAGCAATCATGGGTCCCACTTCCATTCCTTGCAACAGATGATGCCATTTATGCGGTATTAGTAGCATGGCCTCTAGAATGGCATGCCCCAGACAAGGCCATTCTCGACAGGCTGACAAACCAACAGTAGAAGAAGGAATGCTAGCAACGACTCACTCAACTGGCAGAAAAGACATTGCAGGAACAACAATCCGCTTTGTAGCAGGAAGCTACCATGAGCCCGACAACAGAAGGGAACCAGGCAAATCAAGGAATGGACTTGGAACAGGAAGAGGAGACACAGGACCACCTCAAGCGGTCGCGCACCAAGGAATTATCGACTGCCCGAAAAAAATCCAAAACAACGAAGGCTCTGGAAAAAGAATTGATGGATAGTAGCCAACTAGTAAGCAATGTTACCACCAACACGTTGCCTGAACTAATCACCGAACAAACAACTATGTTGGGGGGAATCAAGGTGCAGTTGTAGGCATTACAAGAGTGACCCCTAGGTTGGGTCACCCGATAGCTAGTAGAAGATATAGCTGCCACCGAGCAGATGGTCAGCACGCACACGCCACACACCCTACCATTGCTAGCAGGTGTTGTCCGAGCCACAGCCGCAGGCGAAGAATGTAGTTGGGAATTAAATCTAGCCGCCCTATCTAGAGAAGTACTGTACCTACTCCAAGAGGGAGTAACTCAAGAGTTTCAAGCTAGGGAAGGTCGCGCTTTCCACATCTTGATAGAGTAGAAGGCAAAATTAGAACAGGTCACTCTCCAGCATGATAACCTGGCCACACAATACTGGGAAGTAGAACAAGTTGTGATGGAGGCATTTAGCACGGTACTAGAGCTAGCCATCCCTGGGGACCTCCCACCAACTACCAAGATTCAACACATGGTAGCTGGCTTTCGCATGGCCCAAGCGGAGGCGGCAAGAGCCCAGGAGGAAATAACGTTACAAGTTGAAGAGCTCTGTCTGAAGGCCCGACCACCCACACCCCCGGCCGAACGGGAACGCCTCTGGGATGGAATTCTTGCTGGATTGGAAATAATGAGGAATGTTGTTCGTGAATGATCGGAACTACTACATTAGTCTCTCGGGATAGTCAGATCCCTCTAGGAGGACCCAACCATACAGCAAGAGGAAATCGAGGCACGCAAGTTACATCAAGCCTACGACACCACTTGCGAGGCTGCACAGATATTCGTTATCATGCAGTAGTTAGCCAAAATGAAGGAGGCCCAAGTGCTTAAGGCCCAAGCTTACGCGATGCGGCAATAGGAAGCGGTACTCAAAGAACATATCAAGCCCTAGCTCGATGAAGCGTTTAACATATCTACAACTATTGAAGGCAAGGTAGCACATATGCAGGTAGTATGTGAGACCGAACAAGCAACTGCAAGTGATAGGGATGCATCAACGACTCACTTGGAAAAGGTACAGAGGCTCACAGCCGAATTTGTTGCAAGAACAGGCGATATGCAGAAGTTGTTGATCAACCTCCATGCAAAGATTCCCACACCAGCTGAGTGACTTAAGACGAGTTATGATGATTGTGTTGGGGGACTGTTGGGTAGCAGAAGCCCCACGCAATGGTTATGGGGCACAAAGCCGAAATTTTGGATAAAGATAGGGTAAAGACTCCGCGAGATGCCCGGAGCGCGATTGATAATAAGTTGAGTCAAAGGGTATTCCACCCACAAATAATGTAAAGAAACAAAAGTTGAGTTAGCTCACCCATGGATCACGGTCCATGGAAAGGTATAAATAGAGTGAGGCTCTATGGGTAGAGGTAGCTTAGTTTTGGTATGCAATCTTGGATCTAATATGGGTTTTTGAGAAGGAAAGCTTTGAAGTGTCTGTAAGTCTGAGTCGAGGGTTTGGGTAGTGGATAGAGGCTCTATAGCTGTGTGCGCAGAGGCCTGGATGAGTCCGTAGCTGTGTGCACGGACCCATGCAGCTGAGTGTGCAAAGCGGATCTGGATGTATTGGTGATAAAGTGGAAATAAAGATAAGTTGCTTCCATAATTCTGTGTTAAATCTAAATTATCGCGGATTTGACTTTTGTATGGTTAATATAACTATTTGATCTATGCACATATGCTTATGTTATGAATGTATGTGAATCTGAGTTTATTCTAAGTGCACGAACTGGTTAAATCTGTTAAATGTTTGCTTAAAGACCCTACTAAGTAGATCTGATTTATACAAGTAATTAATATTACGAATTAACCTGGATCTGGATCTACGTGGAAGTAGAGTAGTGTGAGGTTGCAGAATGGTGCGCGAACCCTCCCAACCACATCTAGACACCCCAAGGGTGCAGAAACTTGGTTCCAGCACCCTCCCCTGCTATCTCGGGTGAGACCTTAGTCTACGTTCCGTGGGTTGTTGCCAAAAGGGCCTATAGCTGTGAGATTTGTTTTTATAAATACTTTTTCCGAACCTGGGTCAAGCCCATATAAGCCAACAACACATCCTTAGATAGATAACCTATCACAGACAAACAAATTATTATCTATATTTTTTATTGTCCCAATGTCTTGCATGTAATATTGACGGCGTACAACATTTTTCTTCAGTTAAAATCATTGGTAAGATGCAAGGTGATAGTAAGAAATGTAACGTAAACCATGTCCAAACATGAAGAAATTAGCATAATTGCTATGGAAATGGAAATTGAATTAAAAGAAAACAGTTTATATTATCCCTAAATCACATGTTGAGAGCAAAAAACAACATGCAGATGCCCATTTCGACTCATTGGGTATTAGGATGATATGATTAAAAAAACATTATGATAGCAATAATTGCTATCGATTTCAAAGGTGGCACGTGTATCCCATCCTTTTTGAACTAAATTGAATAATATTTCACACATGTTCCACACAAAAGTGTGGAAATTTGGATCTGCAAGTATAATGATGAAGCCAATGATCGTCTTTCAGAAAGAGAAAATGTGGTGAGTCAAATAGAGTTATAAAACATTTTCGAAGGGAGCAAACCCAGCAGAAGAATTGATAGAGGAAATCTCACAGTCTATGACAGTTCAACATAGTAGAATAGTCTACAATTGCCACAAGAAGAGTAGTGCAACAATTGCACGAGGAATAGATAAAGCCACACTATTAATATAGATATAAATTAAAGGAATGGGAGTAACGAAGAGCGTACAATGCGGAAGAGCTAATAAAGTTTACGAGTATAGTATGATCCTATTGCACCAAGTGGCCTAGAAGAGAAAGGGCTTCTTTCATTTAGGAGGATGGTTTACACGACAGGTCACAACTGCATCAGTTAAGTTAATCCAACAACAACTATGCAAAATCCCTGTGATTATGGGAAAGCCCTGCTTAATTATCATGTTATGTGTCGAGAATATTGGAAAATTGGGCGTTGTGAATGCAACAAGCTTTTGTTCATGAGACGATGAAAACTTTGGTCAATTTGTTGTTAATGGTGATACCAAGGCACTGTTTGTTTGAAATTACCCTTTGCCGTGTTTTCTTTCTATATATTCCATCATGTTGATTGAATGAATGTAAGGTTTACTAAATTAAAACTTTATTAGTGATTAATAGTTTCTAGTAAACTTCTTGTTGTAAATTAGTGTTCCTTATCTAAAATAAAATAGTAATATTTCTTATTTAATGTTTATTAAAGTTTATGTTCTTAGTTAAATTAATTTCATGTTTGAAAAATAAAGTTTCCTCTATATCCCCATTCTCATGCCCTTATGCCATCCTCCTCACGTTCAATTCATGTATCACATGACTAAATATGTAAACATTTTCGATGGAAAAAGGCTTAAAATGAAACAATACAAGATAACTACACTAGCAACTCTCATCTTGCTCTCATTACTTGAGCACTAACCAAACAAATTCCCCATGAAATTTGTACGTCTATTATGTTTCTATTGAATTTTGACAATATCAACAGGCTAATGGTAATTGTGAAAGAGCAAAGTGATAATACGTGAAAAACAAGAGAAATATCACTTTTGTAAATAGTGAATAGGATTTTCCCACTCAAAATATTCGCAAATTTGATTATGTACATAACTAAGACTTCAAATCCTATCTATCTAATGAAATCCATTAACAAGAAATCTATCTGAAAAATCACAGCACTGTAGATGAAATTTTTTGTTACACTCAAATAATACAGATTCAACACATTTTAACGCCCAGGAGAATGCTATAGTAACTTCCGTAAACCCCAGTTCTCTTGAACAAACCACGTCCTCCACACATCTTTCATTGCACAAAGTTTCATACTCCATATCTCTGCAATTTCTCTCCCTTGCAACTAAATTTGTAAAACGTTTAAATGTAAAGAGTAGTTTTAAATTTTGTCGCATAAATTCATAGCTCTATGTAACCATTCTCCCGCACATTCTGCTTTCTCCACACAATAAAAGCTTCGCACAAGGAAAGCATCACACAACCAAGCTCCACATTTTGAAACATGATAATAACATATTAAAATTAATAGTTTAGCATTAATTTAATCCTTGCCCAATAAAGTTCCCTATGCACCCCCATTATCCCACACATACCTTGTCCTCCGCATAGTAAAAACTCTGCACAAGGAAAGCTTTGCACAATAAATCTACGCACAATGAAATATAATCATACTTCATTCTACACATATTAGCATTAATTTCATCCCTGCCAAATAAAGTTCCCTATGCACCCTCATTCTCCCACGTGCTAAAAGCCCCGCGCAATCAAACATAATAATATTAATTTGAAATTGGTTCATAGTTAAATTAATTAAAGTTCCCTTTGCATCATTGTTCTCCTACACATACCATGTCCTCCACACATCGTTCATTCCACAAAGATTCATAGCTCTATGCAACTACTCTTCGACAAAGCTAAATTTGTATAAAAGAAGTTTGAAATTAATTTTATCGCTATGAAATAAGTTACCTCTACAACCCATTCTCTAGCACATACAATGTCCTCTCCATAGTAAAAACAGAAGGAAATGTAATAATATTAACTGCAGATTTTTTCATCCCCCCCCCCCGGTTATGCAAAAAGCCTACAGCCGTGTCAATTATGACATTATTGTGTAGAGTGTCAGTGTTATAGAATTGGATCAAGAAATCTGCACACAATGAAACATAATCATCATTCATTTTGCAGATATTAACATTAATAGTTTAACTTTAATTTCATCTCTGCCAAATAAAGTTCCCTATACACCTGCGTTCTTCTGAACATACCTCATCCTCCGCACAGTGAAAACTCCACACAATGAAACATAATAATATTAATTCAAAATTATTTCATAGTTAAATTAATTAAAGTTCCCTCTGTATCCCTGTTATCCCGTGCACACACCATCCTTTGCACATCCTTCATTTCGCAAAGATTCATAGCTATATGCAATTTATCTTTGGCAAAGCTAAATATGTATAAAACAAGTTTCAAATTAAATTTATCACTACAAAATAAAGTTACCTTTGCATCATGTTCTTCCCTCACATATTATGTCCTCTACACAGTAAAAACCCTACAGAAAGAAACATAATAATATTAATTGTATATTTGTTCATCCCCCCCCAACCCGCTTATGCAAATGGCTTGCAACCGTGTCAATTCTGACATCATTGTGCAATGTCAATGTAAGAGCACTAACCAACACAATGACCACTCACATTAAGTGGAGATTTGTTTAGCCTTCCCACCTTTCCTTTTGTAGAGGGTCTCCAACTGCGTCAATTCTGACATCATTGGGCAGAGTAGTAACATAAAAATGTCACTGTCAGAGCACTAACCAATGGAATAGATGATCCGGATTTAAACAGGAATGCAATAAAATACAGAGATAACCATATACACAAAGATGCAGCGGAAATAATACTTCATTTCATTAATGGAAAATACCGAAATATGCTTACAACCAAAAATGGAAATAAACCAGCTAGGGCGATGGTAGCTTATCTCTGAGAAGAGATGTGTCGCTACATGCCTCTGAACTGTGTTACAATGAGGC
>APFE031396019.1:180415-206375 GCA_000404065.3 Pinus taeda | reverse complement strand
GAAAAATAGGATGCAAAAAGGGATGTAAAAGTGGGCATAAACATGGGTGCAACAATGGATGTAAAATATGATGCAAAATTTGATACAACAAAATTCTATGCAAAAGTAGATGCAATACAAGACACAAAACCTGATGCAAATCTTGACACAAAAGTGGATATAAAAAGGGATTAAAAATAGACATAAAAGTCAGTGAAAACCTAGATGTATACGAGGATACAATCATGGATGCAAATTTAGAAACAAAAAAGGGTGGAAAGGGAGGTGTCAAACTAGGTGCGAATTATGGCACAAGAAAAATGGATGTAATAGTGGACACAATAACAGATGAAAAAGAGGATGTAAATATGGATGCAAAACAAGATGTAAAAGTCAATGCAACAAAAGTAGATGCAAAAACTAGACACAAACGTCGATATAAAACTTGGAACAAAGGGGATGCAAAAGATATACAAAAATGGATGCAAAAGTTGATTTAAAAAATGATGCAAAAGAGGATGCAAGAGATGATGCAAAAGTTGATGCAAGTGTAGGCGCAAAAAGTGGATGCAATAGAGGATGAAAAATATGGTAAAACAAAATTAAGTGCCAAACTTGATGCAAAACATGGTGCAAAGGATGGCATAAAACTTGGCATAAAACGTGGCATAAAACTTGGTGTAAAATCTGGTGCAAAACCTATTACAATACCTGGTGCTAAACTTGAGGTGTAAGACTTGGTGCAGAAAACTCGGTGAAACTTTGCATCAAGTTTTGCACCATATTTGATAAATGGACACAAATAGCACCAAAAATGGTCTCTAGACGCAAAAAAGGAAGCAAAAAGGGATGCTAATCACAGGGTTTTGTTGTAGTGGATCTCCTGCGCCCTCATCTTTTTTCTCATCCGCCATGGGAGGCCGTTGGGATTTTCGAGGCTGGTCTTGCAAAGGTTCGACCAGTTCAAGCCCTAACTCATATCCCGACCTCATTGGGGACATGCAAAGAAAAACAGAGAAAAAGCAGACCGCTCCGATACCACTGATCTGGATTTAAACAGGAACGCAATAAAATACAGAGATAACCATATACACAAAGATGCAGCGGAAATAATACTTCATTTCATTAATGGAAATCTAACCGAAATATGCTTACAAACCAAAAGATGGAGAATAAAGCCAGCTAGAGGGCAAATGGTGAGCTGTTATCTCGGAGGAGAGATGTGGTCGCCTACAATCGCTCTGAACTGTTCTGAACTGTGTTAGAATGAGGCTCCGAAGGCCTATTATATTATTGAGAAATCAATGGAAAACCCTTCACATTACAAAACCTCCCCCTAGAAGATGAAACGCCAAATTGTGGGCCCCGTTTTGGGTAAATTGGTACATCAATTTCCCGGGGTCGTAACTTTGGCATACGATCTCCGTTTGACGCATATGATAGCTCGTTAGAAAGATGTATCCGAGAACTACCACTTTGGGAAGGGGAACATAGGTCTATGGACCCATGTTGCCCCCAGATTTCCCAAAAAACGTCGTTTAGGGCCTCAAAACGGCTCCGGAAGTTTAGGACCCGAAAACTGCTAAAAATAGTAAACTGTGCTATAATTTAGGAAACTGAAAAAGTTGAAAGAGACAATTGTGGGGGTCCAAATGGGATAAGTGGGTGGCCACCAACATCCACCTGGATCAATAGACACTCACAAATTTGGTCTTTTTTTTTTTAAGGAATTGTCATTCACTAACAATACCAAAAATAAAGCACACTCCACCAAGGGAATTATGCCCCATAAGAACTCCCTCAGCTAATCGAAAATTAGAAATAAGATTCGCTAAAAATTAGAAAATTATTTTGAATTTATACAAAAATACAAATATCAAGCATTTTCTTGAAACTTTGGTTAAAATTGCAAAAACACAACCAAATAATGCAGATTCAATGCACTTCAACCGTGAGGCGAATCAGTGTTTTAAAAACCGGTCGATTTGAACCAGTAACTGGTCAAACTAGTCAGTTCATTAGCCAATCGGATCAAATTGGCAAAAAAACTGGGTTCAACTCCACTTCGCCCATAAACCACAAAAACAGGCGCTAATTGGCCGGTTCCATCCTAAACCAGCCAGTTAGCTACCAAGGCCATGGAGGACCCATGCAATGCAATTTAAGAAGCTTCTAGGGTGTTTTGGAGTGAAAATAAGGGTTGTTTCCCTCCAAAAACACCCTCTGCAAACCTTTAAAAGGAACTCACCCCCCTCATTTGCCTCACACATATCATTTGGAGTTTTTGTGAGTTCGATTAGGAGCTTGGAGAGTGTTGAGCTTTTGTTGGAGTAGTGGAACAACATAGAACTTGAGCTAAGTAGTAGTCATCATGCCTCTAAACACCAAGGATACTGCATGGGCTCATTGTGATATGATTGATGACAAAATGATCTACAAATATTGCCAAAAATCTATTGGAGGATAGGGTATTAACAGGTTCAAGCAACACTTGGTTGGGATAGGAGGCCATGTAAAGCCATGTGGAGCATCAAATGAAGTAATAGGGCATATTAGGGAAGAATACCATCAGAAGTTTGAGATTCAAGTCACTTAAACGGTAGAGAAGTTTGTGACTCAAGCAGTTGCAAAGTTTGGGAGTCGAGACTCAACCAACTGAGTTTTATTATGATGACTCATGAGAAGTTTCAAGTGATAATGTTGATCACTATTATTATATATGTAGACTTGTAGTAGGCCAGTGGCCCCATAGCTTGTAGGCTTTGTTTTTGCACTCTAAAGGCCATTTAGAGCCTCATTGATTATATATTTTGTTGCTAATATGTATTGCACTTGGTGCCATTTTGATATATTCAACTTTACATGATATATATATGAGCAAAGTTTGCCTATTTTGTGTCTATTGGTTTCGAATCATGGTTTTAAATCTTAATAGTTTATTTCATTAAAAATTAATTATTTAATGTATTTTTAAAAAAATTGGTTCCTTTCGACCTTACCAGTGCCAGTTTGAAACTCAGTTTATTAAGTGGACTGGTCCAGTCATCGGTTCCGACTTTTAAAACTATGAGGCGAATGCTATAGTCCTTGGCGAAGCAAAGGCTAATAATAGAAGTAACTCTTGGATTTTATAATCGAAATAAAAACATATATATTAAAACATTGGAAAAAATAATGTATTTAAACCAATAAAACTAATTCATGTCCAGGTTTAATTTATAAAATTATAACAAACTTCTGAAAAATGTATTTGAAACCATTAAACCAAACGTAAAAGGATACGTTAATTTGTTATAATAAAGTTGTTTGAGTGTTATAATATAAAATCTTCATCGAATAATAAACTCACCGCCACTATTATATAATGCTCATTCCCACAATTCCTTAGCACGCCTTGTCCGAATCTTACCTAAGTCTAGTGAGGGAAAATGTCAACTGTGCCATAAGTTGTGACTTGAAGAATATTTTCTACGTGGTACACGCTTATCCTACAGAATCTATCTTCGCCCTTGGTACACACTTAATTTGGATTCCACTCTTGTAATCATGTGTTTAAGTGGCATGATGTGACCTTAGCAAAACAGCACCTAACCCAGGTTCAATTTAAATTGGATACAACAAATGAATTGTTTAAACGTTAAAACTCACGGTATTTTTATTATATTAAAAATGTTGACTCCCTCAGAAAACACTATCCAAAAGCATAAATAATAAGTATAGCTCACATATCGAGAAATTCGTTTTTTCCCATTATATTAAAATCAACAAAATAACAAGCAATCCATCCAATAACAATAGCATAACCAACTAGGAGTGGAACATACACAAACCATTCACTTAACATAAAGTAAGTTAAATAAGAAAATTCATAATTGATGAAGCACTGTGATACCGAAAGAGATGGCCAATGGAGTCTTATATTGAGATAATAATCCAATTAGGTAAATAGAGTTTCACTTATATTGAGATAATGATTTAATTGGGTAAAATCTCCACTTAGTTAGTAGTTATAATTGGACACTACAAATATGAGTGTTGATATAATAAAATCATTATTATATTGCATTGGTAAATATGTTGTGATTGGTGGCCAAGGCAAAGATTTATGGCCAAAGAAATAGCAGAGGTGGCATAGGCAAAACCAAAGCCAATGACAAAGGTGGCAAATGACAAATATTTGCATAGGAAAAGCAAAGCTAAAGGCAATGGTAAAGAGTGTAAGGTAAAGGCAATGGAAAAGATTGCAAGGGACTTTAGAACCCATTCTTCGAGTGAAGATCACTTGAGAAGTAGTTTGAAACCACTCAAATGGATAGAGCTCCGAAAGGGCTTTCCAGTGGTATGCGGAAGTTCGAAAATGGCCTCCTGGCTCAAAAGTTAGAGCCAGTCAAAGATGGTGACCCCAAGTCTAGGTCAACAGAGTTACAAGTGAATGGATGAGCCATTGGCACGTAGCCAGAGTTGGCTTAAGTGCCAAACTTAGTGGAAAGGATAGTAGAGCCTCTAATCAAGACCTTTGGGCTGATGCGGAAGCCACAACCACAAGAAGAAGCACTTTCATTGGAGCAGTTGGTAGTTGGTGGAACCCACCTGCCAGTGGTACCTTGGCGGGTGAACCCCAGAAGTTTCTAATGTGGCACAAGTAATAAGCGTCAGGATGCATTAAGTGGGTGGAGCCCACCTGGCAATGGTAGCCCAGAAAGGAATTCCCGGGAGACTATGTAGGGCGCAAACAACTAAGATCATGGAGACCCAGTCTTATGGTAGATAACATAAATGTGCTAGCGGCAAAGGGGCTTAAGGAAGAAAGTGGAAAAACTGATATTGTTGGCAGTTCTTTTGGTTTTAAAATTAAAAAAAAAAAAGGACCGCGAAGGCCTTCTCGGCTACAACAAAGTGTTGTGCTTGGCAACATGGTTTGGTGACAACAACATGTACCCAATAACAACCATGAATATTCAGCAACATAATAAAAGGCCTTGTGGTTTTGACATGAACAATTCGCAGCTAGTATTTTGGTGGAGTTTTGAAGCCCAATAACGGCATGAATGAATCGACAACATTGGTAAGTGATAGTTCAATGTTGTTTGGCAGTTAAATCCAAACATAACAGACAGAGGTAGATTTCACAGAATAATCAATTGTAGTAGCAGATTTGGTAGTTAAGCCAAATTAAACTGTAGTTAAAAATAGCGTGTTGCTAAATCCTGTAAGAAATCCAGAAGTGAGGAAAATAATAGTTTGACTCTATTTTCGAGCCCATAACAGCAGATCAAGATTAAACAAAGTCAGAGGAAAGAAGAGAATAGGACAAAGACAATCAAAAAATATTAATTCATGCATCAGATCAAAGGGAAAGATATCGAAAGCTTCAATTCCAAAAATAATAATGCAAAACTCTATAAAAGCAGAATTCAAATAGAAGATGGAGAGTGTTATAGGAAGTGTGGAAAGGAGGAGAATGTTGTTAGGGTGTTGCATGAGAGTGTGCAACTGAATTGTGAGAGAAACAAAATGTTGTTGGCGTGTTGCATGAGAGTGTGCAGTATATTGTGAGAGAGCAGTAGAGCTGCTGGTGCAACATAATGGTGAGCAAAGCATGGTGTTTTTATCAACAATCATAAATTCTTGAAGGTGATGGTCATTTGTATCAACAACCATATATTGTTGAAGGTGTTTTTATGGCGTCTATGGTGAGCAGTTTCAGTGGCATAATTTGTTTGTTTATGAAGTAAGAGGCCTATTGATCTAAGCTTGAAAATGGATGAAAGATGGATCAGTAGGGCTAGCAAGTGGTATCTTGCAGACTAGGGGTAGTAGCTCCTTCTAATAGGTGATAGTAAATCTTTGGGGGAAAAAGTCCCTTTCAGTAGAGATTGATAAATGAGCAAGGGAAAGTGTCCCTTCCAGTGGGTACTGGTAAACGAGCAGGGGCAACATTCCCATTCAGTGGTAGCTAATAAATGTGTAGAGATTGAAGTTCCTTTCAGTAGCAGTTGATAAACCTACAAGTGGTATCTTGTGGGACAATGATGTAATCAAGTTGAAGACTTGCAATACAAATAAGATTGGGGTTTTGTGTATATGTTTCTCATGTGCTTAATGTTTATGATGTTATGCATGATTGAGTTGTGTTGTTGATCCATGAATAATTGTTAAAGATATTAAAAAGTGAAATTTGTGAAGAATTGTATAGTTTGGCCACACTCCTGATTCATCCCCCCTCTCAGTAGTGTCCTGGTTTCCAATGTTTCTAACAATTAGTATCAAAGTAGTGTCCTTCAGGATCAATTTAATAGTTGGAAGGAAGATCAGGGATCATGGAGAACTAGGACTGGATTACCTCATATGGAGTTCCATTTTTTAATAACTCTAATTATACAACTTGGAAGGTAAGGATGAGAATCTAGTTGTAAGCTCTTGATTTGGATGTATGGTACATATGGAGTATGGAATGATAAATGATAATTTTGATAATAAAAAAAAAATCAAAGAAGGAAATCATGAGAGGGTTGTCTAAGTCAAATATTGAAAAAGTAATATGTTTTAAAACTACCAAGGAGATATGGGACAGATTGCAGTCCATCTATGAAGTAGACATGCAAATTGCATGTGGTATCAGGAGGATTTTTATGGAGGATGAAGCAAGCAAAGATTCAAAAAGCATTGAAAATCATGAATCAGGTGATGATTCTTTGTATAAATAGGCCAAGTTGATTATCAACACCCATAGAAGATATAATCTGCAAGTAAGTTGTTGTTTTTTTGTTATTGTAGAACAATAGATCATTTATCTTCAAATTGCTCAAATGAAAGTACTAGTGAAAGTAAGAGTTTCTCATCAAGTTGTAATGAAGATAGAGCTACCTTAATAGTGATAGCATATATGGACATTAGTCAAGAAGAAAATGGGTCAACCTCTAGTGAATAGGAAGAAAGGACATCTCATGTATCAATAAAAGAATCCCTGGAGTCATCAAGGGAACAATGTTTTGAGAGTTAAATAGACACTCGTTGTGATTGCAAATGCTCCTCAATTGATTTTGAATATCTTGAAGAAAAGATTTTTCTAAAGGGGAAGCTCATATCAGCTCTTGAGGAGATTAATAAATTTATAGCTATAAATATGAAGCTCGAACAGGGGCATAGAACATTAAAAGAGCAGGTGTTGAATCTTCAGAAGCACGCAGAGAATTATGAATCGTTTAAAGGCAATTAAACGGGGAATATTCCTCTTAGGCCAAGATAACAATTGAAGATGATGGTGATTTAGAAACAGTGTTAAAGGAACCCACCAGCAAGAGAACACAAAAAAATAAAGGGAATTTCAGTAGTCAAAACAAAAGGTGCAAAAACCCTCATATGATTTTGTTGCAATAACATAGGGAACTTTGCTCCAAGTGTCTAGAGAGGAAAAATAAGGTGCAACAACAAAAGAACGAGCTATTTTGCTGACACCTAATCATAAAGATTGGATGAATAACTGAAATTGATGTAAATAAATAATAGAGAATATGAATAGTCATCGGGAGATGAAATGAACAATCTCTCCCTCATGTATATAATAAATACCAACCTGAATGAATATTAACAAATTGTTTTTGAGGAGTTACTATCTAGTCTGACATGGTATCAGAGCCAGCCCCATTTTTGGCTTCTATCTTCCATTGTAACTCCCTTCTGCCATTTTTCAAAAATATGTTTTGCATTTACTACAGTGTACCATATTCCTCTTTGTGTGATAATCTGGGTCTGCCCTTTGCGTGATAATCTGGGTAACACTTGGTATACCCATCGAATACCTACTCCTAGACCTAGAGATATTCTACGGTCTCCAACTATTGCTGGCGTGGAAGATGGTGCAACTACCTGACTACTTCCAAGAGGAACAAATTGAGCAACTATCCCATTACATTCTCCATTGTAATTTGGATCCCCATTGCATTCTTTTACCTCATTGTGACTAACCAGTGGCACAGTGCACTCCGTTGTAATCTTACCGATATTCCTCTCTCTACCTTCTGAAAGAGGACCATTTGGAACTTGACTTGAAAGTGCATTTTTGCCCTATAGTGCATTAATTGGTTTGCTGCTGAGACACAGAGGAGGACACACAAGATTGACCAGCACAAGCAAGGCTGAATGAATAACTTTAGGAAATAACCTCACACTGCTCCCAATAATACACATTGGTATTACATTGCCCCTAGGGCTTTCTGTCCGTTTGAATAATTAAATTTCATGTTAATTGAATAATAGTGGTTGTTCATTGAATAAATAGTTGTTTCTATTTCCTGGTACGGTTATTTATATATATGAATTAGCTTGAGCACTGAACGTTGCCCGAACGTTGAGATAATGGTCAGCAACATCGGTTCAGAGAGAACCACATAACAACTCACGAGTTTTCAAGCACTAAACACCTGTCTATTCACATAACATAAAGAATCTTTATGTGGGTCAACATTGTTGCATGTAGTTGCAGCAATCGTATGTATGTTGGAGCTTCATCTTACCTGCCATGGCTTCATCATCTTTGAATTCGCCTATCTGAAAAAAAAGCTATTATATAATAGTTGATCTGATAATCACCCTATGAGTGACCTCTGAGTGCCAATACACAGACATTTTAGATGGAAAGACTGCAGAGAAATACAGTAAGCAGTACTAGACACAAACAGTTTTTAATAAGGAGTTCACCCTATTCTCTAGGGCTACGTCTCTGGTCCAACTTCAGTGGTGGCCTAGCTTTATTGTGTCTTACAACAAAGAATTTACAATGCAGGGACTCAATATGAGTTCTCCTGACAGTAGATTTTGCTTGGCAGGGTGGTTCTTGGATTCCCCAAGCCACTCAGAGTTCACAGACTCTTTTTCTACCTACCAGCTCTATGACCTTTGGTCTACAGTGGCAAGAGCCAACTGTAGTACTCAATCTAGATAAATCCCTCTATGGGAAGGCTCGAATCTTCAAGCTCTTTGGTGCTCGATGCTGCCTGTGGTCAGCTCGGCCCTCTGCCTCCTCTGTCTGGCTTTACTGCTCTTTGTGTTCAGTCCTCCTCTGAGGATTCACTGTTCATTGTCTCTCTGTTTGCTCAGATTCTTCTCCTAATTCTCCCTCTCCTTTTTCGACTGCCTCTCTATTCATGGCTTTAACCAGTCGATCCTTTCGGTTCCTCTCCCACCTGTGCCGATTCTCCTCCTGCAGTTGTGCTTGGAGTTCCCTATTCAACGTCAAAATGAACGCTCAGGGAGTGTCGTGTGTCTCCATCTAATTGGTGTCAACATGCTTCGTCGGCCCATTCCTTCGGCTATGTCGCGAATACACTCTTCCTCCACTGTGGCAGTCAATGGATTCCAAATCCCTTTTAAATCGTAGCTTATTTCCCTATCAATTCTGCTTCTTTCCATCAGGCGCAATCTCAGTCGTCTGATCTGGGCTCCTCTAGATCCAACATCATACGCACGTTGAGCATGGTTAACTTGCTCGACCATTAACACGCGATCACGGCGGCTTTTCTCTCACCTTTGCTACCACGCATCGATCGTTGATTGTGATCGCTCCGCTTTCTCCAAAACCACTTACTGTTCAAGGGTGTCCCAATCAAACCGCCAATTTCCAGGCCGTGGGTCCCACCATCTTATATTGGCGCTTTTTACCTTTTTCCGCCCGTGGTCCTCTAGCTCCCAACGTGACCGAGTGCTTAAGGCTCCCCATTTCAGCCCTGTTCGCCTAGCGATGCACAATTAGCGCTTAAGTGCTAATCGCGCATCAAAATCGCCTCGTTTTCCCGATTCGGGGCTCTTAGGGGCTATTTTGGCCTCCTGCACAGTCTCCATGGGCCTCGATCAGCGCGCTTTGACTGAGGTCCTTGTCGTTTCGCGCCGGCTGCCATGGCCACTAGTTCAGGGGGTTTTTGATGCTGTGTTGGATTTTATTAAGGATTTGTTTCATCCTGATACATTCAAGGTGCTTTGTCAATCGTTTATGGATCCGATTCATATCACGGCCTCCCTAATGAAAAAGCTTTTGGACCACCAAAAATTGGTTTTCTTCAAGCATCGACTAAATGAGGAAACTGTTGTCTCACTTGTCCAATTTCAATCCACTTCCCACTGCTTGGCTTTAAATCTTTAAGCCCAATCCTGAGGTACTCCATCTATCCACTGTGTGTCGTCCTCACCTTCCTGTCCAGCACGGTATCTTCCTGAAACTCATTAAAATATTCAGGTAGCAGGTCATCAACAAAAGGTAATTGACTCTACTCTTCAGGGTCCTCAATCATTGAAGGCTCAAACAACCTCAAGCAGTCTATGTTCACGACTGAATAGATGTGCATGTAAGCTGGAAGATTAAGGTGGAAGGCAATTTCACCAATTTTCTCAAGTAATGTGAAGGGTCCATACCTGATAGGTTTTAGATTTTTACCTTCACCTTGCATTCTGTCCTTGCTGATATACAACCAGACTTGGTCTCCAACTTGAAAACTATGCTCCATTCGATGCTTATCATGCCTAGCCTTGTACTTGGCCTAGCTCGTTTCCAGTTGTTCCTATACTTCTTGGTGGATCTCCTGGATCTATTCAATGAACCTAGTTGCCTTGTCCACATCACTGTGTCCATCAACCATGGTATCTCTACCAAAGACAAAATCCAAAGGGGACCTTGGTATGAAACCAAAACAAGTATCAAAAGGAGATCTCTATGTAGAAGAGTGTTTGGCTCTATTGTAAGCATGTTGCACATAACACAAGTGTTCATCCCAAAGCTTAGGGTGTTTGCTGCAATATCCTCTCAGTAACTGGATCACTGTCCTATTAACTACTTCTGTCTAGCCATCTGTTTATGGATTAAAAGTTGTGCTTTTCTTCAACTTGGTGTCCATTAGTTCCCACAGACTGGACCAAAACTTTCCCACAAATCTGGTGTCTCGATCAGATATAACAGAAGTGGGTAGTCCAAAATGAACCCATACATGTTCAACGAATAATTTTGCAATTTGTTCAGTTGTAATCTGTTTACTACAGGGTATCAAAATACACATTTTGCTGAACCTATCCACAACAACATACAAATAATCATGACCTTTCCTAGATTTATGTAGTCCTCCAACAAAATCCATGGAAATGCTTTCCCAAGGGCAAGAAGGAACTGGCAAGGGAGTGTACAAGCCTAGTTTTCTATTTTTGGGCTTGCTTTTAGCACACATGGCACACCCCTTTACATGTCTAGAAACTGTCTCACTCATTTGCGGCCAATAACAGAACCTTTGTAGTTGTGCAACAGTCTTACTTACCCCAAAGTGACCTGATATTAGAGAAGTGTGTGCTTCCCTAATTATCCTTTCTCTCTCAGTTTGTGGAATGCAGAGTTTCCCACAACGATATAAGAGTCGGTCCTTCACATGATAGTCCAACTCTTCTACTCTTTTGCCTTGACTCAAAGTTGCATATACATATTTAAAGTCCATATCCTGAGCATACTGTTCTATGTAGCTTTCATGCAGCACAGAGTTATGCTTAAGTATGGTAGATGCATTAATAATGGGTCTAGATAGCATGTCTGCAACCTTGTTATGTATGCCCTTTTTATATTTGATGACTAGATGAAACTGTTGTAGAAACCCCATCCATCTGTAGTGTCTTGATTGCTACAATTTAGTTTGGGAGTGTAGGTATTGAAGTGGCTGATGATCAGTATGTATTACTGTTTCTTTGCCCATTAAGTAATGTTTCCACTTTTTCACACTCTGAACTAATGCATACAATTCTTTATCATATGTAGGATAGTTAACTACTGCAGGATTAAAAGTCTCGGAATGATAACATATGGGTTTACCGTGCTGTGTCAACACTGCTTCCATGGCATAGTCACTGGCATCAGTTTGGATCTCAAATGGTCTTTGTAGATCTGGCAGTGCTAGTACAGGTGCTATACTAATCTTTTCTTTCAAGGTGTCGAAGGCTTTTTGCTATTTGCCTCCCCACTGAAACACCTTGTTCAATCCTGTCAAAGCATGTAAGGGAGCTGCAATTGAGGAAAAGTTTGAAATAAACTTCCTCCAATACTGTGTTGCTCCTAAGAAGCTTCTTACTTCTGTAGCAAACTTGGGTTTAGGCCAATTCATGATGACTACCACTTTAGAGGGATATATTTTCAATTCACCTCCCCCTACTATATGACCCAAATAATTTAGAGAGGTTTTACCAAATTCACATTTAGAGAGTTTAACATAAATTTTTTCTCATTTCAAAACATCTAATGTCTACTTAACATGCTTTAAATGTTCTTCACACGTTTTACTAAAAATCAGAATGTCATCCAGATACACAATAACAAAATCATCAAGAAAAGGTCTGAGTACATCATTCATTAATCTCATGAAAGTAGAAGGGGCATTGGTCAAGCCAAAAGGCATAACCAACCATTCATACAATCCCTGCTTTGTTTTGAAAGCAATCTTCCATGCATCTTGCTCTGCAACTCTGACCTGATGGTATCCACTATGCAAATCTAGCTTGGTTAAATAGACAGCTTCCTTTAATTGATCGAAAAGATCATCTATGCGAGGAAGGGGATAACGATTTTTTATTGTTATCTTATTCAGTGCTTAGTAATCAATGCACATTCTCCATGAGCCATCTTTCTTTCTCACCAAAATGATTGGCGACCCACATGGTAATGTGCTAGGCCTCATGAACCCTTTCTCGAGCAACTCCTGTGCCTGCTTCTTGATTTCAGCATTCTCTAAAGGGGACAACCTATACATCCCAATGTTAGGCAAAGGAACATCTTTCTACAAAGTAATATCATGTACTATTCCCTTTTTGGGTGGCAGACCATTAGGTTCTTAAAACAAGACATCATACTCTGAAACAATCTTTTCTATATCAGCTTGTTGATTAGCATTACAGCCCTCAAATACATTGGTTTTATCAGGTGTCTTTTCCTTTACAACCATCAGTAAGAACTGTTTGCATGAATTTATCATTCTTTTCATCTATCCTAAATTTATGAGGTATAGTTATTCTTGAGCTTATGAGCTCTTACAAAGTATTTGATTCCATCTTTGACAAGTAGATACTTGTTCTCAGCTCTATAGAAAATAGCTTTTCTATCATACAATAAGACTTCCTTAACAATTCACATCTTCCAAAGGAATTACATCTATCTCAACCTCATCTACAAATGCTGACCCAAAAGAAAACTTGAGTTTGCACTGTCTAGTCACTTGTAGTTGTGCTTTGTCATTCAACCATCCTAATGGGTATGGTTTCTTATGAGGTGTAGTTGTTAATCCCAATTTCTTTACAATTGCTTCTGAAATTAGATTTACTTGTGAGCCACTATCAAACAAAGTATCAATCTTTTTATTTTTGGAAATAACTCGAATATGGAAAAGCTCATGTCTTTTTCTCTCATGTTATTCATCAATAACAGATTGAGTAGAATTACTAGTAGATGCTTCAGAACTCTTACCTTTTATACCTATGGCTGCAATTATTGTTTCATCTCCCGAGTCTGACCCCAAATCTTTCTGAATGGCTGCAACAGTCTTCTTCTTCTTGCCCTCAGACTTATTAGGTCTTAGCTCTGGATGCAGAATCCAACAATGCTCATCATCATGCCCCTCCTTTTTACAATGAGTGCATGAAGCTTTGCCTTTTTGTGCAGTGTTAGCCTTCCTTGCTTTCCACTTCTACTTTCTTTTCTCCTTGCTCTTGCTTATAGTGGGTTGGGATGGTTCCCCAACTTTTGGATTCCCATTCTTTCCTCTAGCTTCTAGATGAGTAGCTTGTACAGATACCTCATCTATACTAGTGGGATTAAACATGAGGATGGTATGCCTCATGTAGCTGTGTAGACCACCAATGTACTTCAAAAGAGTTTCTGGTGAGTGTAATGAGATGCCCAACATCAATGCTCTCTTTCTGAATTCTTGAGTATACCCTTGCACACTTTGCCCTTTCAACTACCGAAGAGTTTGTCAACTCATCATGGCTTGTTGCATGTAGGCCAATGGATAGAACTGCTTTTTTATTGCAGAAACAAATTCACTCCAGACAGAGATGGTCTTACCATGCTTCCTCATATCAGCTTGGGTTCTGCCTTCCCACCAAACCAAGGCAGTGCCTTCTAGGCGTAGGCTTGCCAGCTGAATCTTACTGTTGTCTGAGTCTATGTTCTGTACTCTGTAATACACATCAATTTGTCTAATCCAATTGTCCAACTTTTCAACATTTAGCTTCCATCATATATAAGCAAGTCAAATTTGACATCCAGTTTAATCAAGGATTCTTTCTTATTATGCATAAGGCTACTAGGAGGTGTAGGAAAGCTTTCTTCTTTTCCCTTTCCCTTTGAGTGGTCATGAAAATTAGATTCATCTTCTTCTTTTTCTTGTTTAGAGCCTGATGAATCTTCATCCTTGTGCTTTCTAAAGTCCCTATACATTTCTTCTACCATAGACTTTATAGCTAGGAAACTTTCTATGAATTGAGGGTTTGGCCCTACAAAACCTTCTTCTGACATTGTCTTCCAAGAATAGACTCTCCCAATTTCAGGATTAGTTTCCACCAACTCTCCTTCTCCTAATTTTGATCTAGTGATCATTCACAGCTAAACCAACACAAGCTTGTCTAACCTTATAGCCTAAAGCTCTAATACCACTTGATATGATAATCACCCTATGAGTGACCTCAATTGAAGATTTTTTAAACAAAATGTATTACAGACTCATGTGCTGGTGTGTGCTCTGTGTTATTGAAACAACAGATCGATCAGATTGCCAATACACAAACATTTTAGATGGAAAGATAATAGAGAAATACAGTAAGCAGTACTAGACACAAACAATTTTTAATAAGGAGTTCACCCTATTCTCCAAGGATACGTCTCCAGTCCAGCTTCAGTGGTGGCCTGGTTTTATTGTGTCTTACAGCAAGGAATTTACAATGCCCCTGAGTTCTCCTGACAGCAGATTTTGCTTGGCAGGGTGCTTCTTGGATTCCCCAAGCCACTCAGAGTTCACAGACTCTTTTTCTACCTACAAGCTCTATGACCTTTTGTCTACAATGGAAAGAGCCAACTGTGGTACTCAATCCAGACAGATCCCTCTGTGGGAAGGCTCAAATATTCAAGCTCTCTGGTGCTTGATGCTTCTTGTGGTCAGCGCGACCCTCTGTCTCCTCTGCTTGGCTTTACTACTCTCTGTGTTTAGTCCTTCTCTTAGGGTTCACTGTTCATTGTCTCTCTAGTCGCTCGGATTCTTCTCCTAATTCTCCCTCTCTTTTTTCGACTGTCTCTCTATTCATGGCTTTAACCAGTCGATCTTATGCCTGTTCGGTTCCTCTCCCGCCTGTGCCAATTCTCCTCCTAGAGCTGTGCTTGGAGTTCCCTATTCAGCGTCAACATGAACGCTCAGGGAGTGCCACATGTCTCCATATAACTCATGTTAGCATGCTTCGTCAGCCCATTCCTTCGGTTATCTTGCAAATACACTCTTCCTCCACCGTGGTAGTCAACGGATTCCAAATCCCTTTTAAATCGCAACTTATTTCCTTGTCGATTCCGCTTCTTTCCATCAAGCACAATCTCAGCCGTTCGATCTGGGCTCCTCTAGATCCAACATCATACACACGTCGAGTGTGGTTAACTTGCTCGACTGTTAACGCGCAATCACGGTGGTTTTTCTCTCACCTCCGCTACCACACATCGATCGTTGATTGTGATCGCTCCACTTTCTCCAAAACCGCTTACCATTCAAGGGCGCCCTGATCAAACCGCCGGTTTCCAAGCCGTGGGTCCCACCATCGTACATTGGTGCTTTTTACCTTTTTCTGCCTGCAGTCCTCTGGCTCCCAACGTGACCGAGTGCTTAAGGCTCCCCATTTCGGCCCTATTCACCTAGCAATCCACGATTAGCGCTTAAGCGATAATCGTGCATCAAAATCACCTCTGTTTCCCAATCCAAGGCTCCCAGTGGCTATTTTGGCCTCCTACGTAGTCTCCATGGGCCTCGGTCAGTGCGCTTTGACTGAGGTCCTCGTCGTTTCACGCCGGCTGCCATGGCCACTGGTTCAAGGGGTTTTTGATGTTGTTTTTTATTTCATTAAGGATTTGTTTTGCCCTGATACAATCAAGGTGCTTTGTCAATCGTTTATGGATCCGATTCAGATCAACAACACTTTCACATAAGTCTGCTAGCCAACTTGATATTATATGACAATGCTTTCACATAAGTTCGCTAGCCAACTTGTTATTATATAACAACACTTTCACATAAGTCTACTAGCCTATCTATGCTCCATCTTTCTATCAAAATTATGTTTCTATGGTCTGACATGGTATGTGGGTTTTGAACAAAAACTCTAAGCTACAGGAGTCCTTTAAAGCCATGCTGGAAGATGATTTTTTTTACCATAACTGCATTTTTATCAATAATGAATTTTTGACCAAAATTGCATTCTTGATCAGAATTGTATTTTTTCTTAAGAATATTGCTATTACAGCGCAGAAGTGAAAATATTTTATAGATTAGCAGCAAAAGTATTTTTTATAGCACTCAGATTTTATAATGCATTCAATCATATCCATTGTGGGAATAGTTCTCACTGGCAAGGAGAACTATCCTGAGTGGTCCCAAATGATAAAACACACCCTCATTTTCAATGAGTTGTGGAAAGGAGTGTGTATTGGAGACAAAGACAAAGAGCCAGAACAACCTACCTCAGACAAATAGTTCGCCATTTGGGAAAATAAGAACAACAAATCCTATACATTAATTGTAGCATCTATAAGTGAAGAGGTGAGTCACCATATTTTTCCATTTTCAACTTCTTTCGAAGCCTTACAAAATTTGAAAGAACTCTATGACTCACATTCCGCACATGAAGTTGTTCAACTCATGATTAAACTCTTCACTCTTGAATTACAAAATAATGATCCTCTTGCTCTTGCATCGGAAGTAAAATCTATAATGCATGATATCAAAGCAACTAAGGTTGAATTGGATATTCCTCTTATCACTTTTCTCAAGGAACTTTATCTTACTTACTCCAATTATCTTGAGTCATTGCAAGAAAATGGAAATATCAAAGATATTACCTTTGAATCTCTTGTGAAAAAAATTGTTGAAAGAGAGAAAGCTTTTGGAAAGAAGACAACCCCTAAATATTCTAAAGAGGTTGTGTGCCTTGCTCATAAAGAAAATAATCTTGCCCGAGATTCTTCCATAGGAAGAGGTGGTCGAAGAGGAAGAGGAAGATATTTCAGAGGCAAGGGGGGGCAGACACTTTTAAGGAGAAAAGTCAGATTTGCACTGCATATGCTGCAAAAGAAATGGATCACATGATGCCTCGAGATGCAGGTTACCTTGGGACAAAATTGAGCAGCAAAGAAACCAACCCAAAGGTAAAACTAATGACACAGACAAAGGTAAAGCACTTGAATCCACTCATTACGTTGTGGCACAATGTAATATCAGAGTAAATGAAGATTTATTTAATGCTTCACTTGCTTCTTGGAAAAATGATTGGTTTCTTGATTTAGGAGCAACTTGCCACATGACTCATAGAAAAGATTTTTTTGAAGAATTTATTGACAATGTTGATGGAGCAGTATACTTTGTATACTAATCAAAAATCAAGCCATCAGGGCTTGGCACAATCAGGCTCAAATTGCCTGGTCTTCCAAACTTTCTTCTGCATCATGTTCTATACCTCCCACGGATAAAGAGAAACTTGTTGTCCTTGGTCCACATTCGCCAGCAAGGTCACTCCATTCATATTTTTGATGGCAAGCTTGAGGTGAGAAAAGCATCTGACCACTCACTTGTCATGAGGGGAATAAAAGAAGAAAGGCTTCTCAAGCTGCAAGGTACCTCTGCTCGTGCACAACATTTCTCATACAATTCTCATTATGAAGAAGTTACACTTCTATCAAGTTTAATATGGCATGCTAGATTTGGACATTTGAACTATGAAAGCCTCCACTTGTTGAATAAAAATGGTGTTGCTGGTTTGCCTACAATTCCTAGGAAACTTAAGCAATGTGATGCTTGCATTCTAGGAAAGCATAGAAAACATTGTTTTCATGATTCACATTCAAGAGCACATAGAAACTTGAATTCATTCATTCAGATTTATGTGGTCCAATGTCTGTTCCTTCTACAAATGGAAATAAATATATGATGACATTTATTGATGACTACACCAAAATGTGTTGGGTTTATTTATTGAAGAACAAATCTGATGCTTTTTAAACATTCAAGAACTTTCATAAATGGATTGAAAATGATGCACAATCTCATATTGGCTCTATTCGCATTGATAATGGAAAAGAATACACTTCAAATGAGTTTGAAAACTATCATCACCAATATGGGATCAAACATCAAACAACTGTGCCTTATAATCCCCAATAGAACGATGTAGCTGAAAGAATGAATAGGACAATCTTAAATATGGTGGGCTCCATGATGTTTTTCAAAAATGTAAAATTGATGTTTTGGGCTGATGCAGCTCTATGTTCTGTATATATAAAGAATAGATGTCCATCTAATGCTATCAGAAACAAGACTCCCTATGAAATGTGGTATGGGCACATTCCTTCGGTAAAGCATCTCAGGATCTTTGGTTCCACCTGTTATGCCTTAATACCAAAAGTACATAGAAACAAACTTGGTGCAAGAATTCGTAAGTCTATCTTCCTGGGGTATTCAAACACCTCCAAAGAATACTGTCTCTATGATGAAGTCAATAAAAAGTTTGTTGTATCTAGTGATGTAATCTTTCTTGAATAATCCAAAACTGACAATGTTGTTGAGCGACAACTTGATCACCTGGATAGATTCGCAAATGCAAAATCATTTCAAGAATTTGATAATAAGATTCCACATCTTGAAGGGGGGATTCCTATACTAGATCAACATGTGGAATATTCTTCTAAAGAACTCTCTCCCCCGCATGAAACTCCAACAACGGATGATACTTTAAGTGATGTGATTGATAGAATTGGGAGACTCAATCTTGACTTAGTCCCAATGCAATCAACGAAGCAGCATGGACCATCTGAGAAAGGTCCCCCAAAGTGGCTGACAAAGACACTTGAAAGTGTTCATCATGATGAGGTTGGAAAGATGGGAACTAGAAATTCAAGCCAACAAAATGGAGGTGAAGTAGATGACTTTGATTTACCTGTTGATATGGATGTTTCTTATGATTGTGAATTGAATTTGTCTACATATTTCGATCCAACTTCCTTCAAAGAAGTTGTTTCTCATGATGAATGGAAAGAAGCGATGCAAAATGAGTATGATGCCCTGATAAAGAATGGCACTTGGAATCTGGTTGATCCTCCATTAGGAACCAAACCAATTGGCTACAAGTGGGTCTACAAGAACAAGTATAAAGTTGATGGCTCACTTGACAAGCACAAAGCCAAGCTTGTGGCAAAAGGTTTTTCATAGAAGGAAGGGGTCGATTATGAGGAGACTTTTTCCCCCACAACAAAATGGGCTACCATCCGAACACTCTTTGCCCTAGCAGCTCAGAACAGTTGGAAAGTCCATCAAATGGATGTAAAAACTGCTTTCTTGAATGGAGATATAAAAGAGAATGTTTTTATGTCTCAGCCTGAAGGATATGCTATGAAAGGACATGAGCATAAAGTATTCAAACTTTTTAAATCATTGTATGGCCTCAAACAAGCACTGCAAGCTTGGTATGAAAAACTAACTGAGCATCTTCTGAAACTCAATTTCAAACATTATGATCTTGATGATGCAACTTTATTTGTCAACAAAGCTGGAAAAACAATTGTATATCTTGTGGTATATGTAGATGATATTTTGGTGACAGGGAAAAATGAAAGCTACATTACATCCATAAAGAAGGAATTGAGGAAAGGTTTTGAAGTGACTGATTTGGGCTATGTTCATTACTATCTTAGTATTGAAGTAACTCAACATCCGAAGTCCATATTTCTTTCTCAAAAGAAGTACACTGGAGATCTGTTGAATAGGTTTGGCATGACAGAATGTAATCCTCTTACTACTCCAATGGAACAAAACTTAAATCTCACATCCATTGAAGGAAAAGAATTTGAGGATGCAACAAAGTATAGACAACTTGTAGGAAGTCTCAACTACCTAACTACTACCAGACTAGACATTTATTTGTTGTTGGAATCCTCTCTAGGTTTATGCAAAAGCCTTGTGAGGGACATTGGCTTGCTGCAAAAAGAGTTTCTAAGGTACTTGAAAGGGAACTCAAGACTTTGGAATCAAGTATACATAGGTGGATGACTTCAGCTTGATTGGATACTCTGATTCAGACTTCGATGGAGACAAAGAAACTGGGGTATCTACTTCAGGATATGCTATGAGTCTTGAATTAGGAGTTGTTTGATGGAGATCATGCAAACAATCAGTTCCAACAAATTCCACAACAGAAGCAGAATATGTGGCAACAACTGAGGCAACAAAATAAATTGTGTGGTTCATGAAAATTCTTGAAGATTCACAAGTAAAACAAGTACAATCAACTCCACTTATGATTGACAATACCTCGATAATAAAATTGTCAAGAACCCAAAGTTCCATGATTGAACGAAGCACATCAATCCTAAATATCATTTGATTCGACATCATATTGCGGCAAGAACAATCCATCTCCGCCATTGTTCCACGAATGAGCAAATTGCAGACATCTTCACAAAATCACTTGGAAGAGAAAAGCTTGAAACATTCAAAACGATGCTTGCACTCACCAACATCCCTTCAGATTAGGGGGGGGGGGGGGGGGGGGATGTTGACACCTAATCATCAGGATTGGGTGAATAACTAAAATTGATGTAAATAAATAATAGAGAATATGAATAGTCATCAAGAGATGAAATGAACAGTCTCTCCCTCACGTATATAATAAAGACCAACCTGAATGAATATTAACAAATTGTTTTTGAGGAGTTACTGCCTGGTCTGACATATTTCAGCCACAACCATGAGTTGTTGAGAGAAATTTGAAAAACCAAGTACAAAGATCCTTTTTCCCTCAAAGGAAATATTTTTAGCGACCCAATAACAACAAAAGAGTGAATTACAGTGCAAGAAATTGGACAGACAAAGGTTTTAGTAAGAAGTTTAGTTCCTTTGCCCCCTTCTTGAATAAAGCTAAATGTTATAGGTGTAAGAATTTTGGGCATAAAGTAGTTTCATGCAAATATGGAAAGAAATTATTTTTCTAGAATGATGCAAATAGAGTTGAGAGCCAAGGTAGATCGAATGGTGCATGGAGGCAGTGCAAAATAGTGTTTGATGTAGAAAATTCAAAGTATGAAAATAGGGTTTGTCTCTCTCTCACTCCTGTGGACTTACTGGGATATTTTTTTAGGTAAAAGCTATTTTTTGGCTAACTATTGGGTCAAATTTGTTTCTGAGCTGACTGTTGGGACGAAGTTATTACTAGGCTAGCTCCTAGGTTAAAGTTGTTGCTAGGTTACTACTGGGTTGAAGTTATACTAGATTGAAGTTCTTTTGTTGCTTCTAGGTTGAATTTATTGTTGAAAGGGTTATCATCTACCAAAGGAAGAAAGGGTTGAATAGGTGTGGAGGATGTTTGTGTCTAGGTCAAGAGTCTTGGATTATCTTGTTAAGTTATTAAGAAAGAGTTCTTGACTAGGTTTTCCCCTAGATAGGGGTTTTTCCCTAGCTGTCCGCTTACATCTAATGTTTGTGATATTTGAGCTATTGTTTTGGTAATTTCTTAATAAAATAAATATAAAATAGGAATATGAAAGAACATAATAATATCACAAGTAATTATCAATATAAAGAAAATATTTTTGCCTTTCTAATTTTCTAATATAGTGTATACAGCCTTCAAATTCTTAATCTCGTACTATCTAATCTGTAAGGGAAAGGTAACCTAAGGTGCTTTTATATTCCTTTGCAAGACTCCTATTAAACATGTGGAAAGATGATAAGCTACCTCTTACATGACCAATTTGTCAATGACATACCTAATAAGTATATGTAAAGACTTATGACCACCAAACATCCTAAGGTGTCAGGTAAGGCAAACCAATAAACAAGTTCTGCTACTACTTCTATTGCCTCACGGGACATGCAAGGTGGCTTTTCCTCAAATATCATCCAATACAGTACTACAAGGAAGTTATTGATCGACTTCTCCATGATACAACTGCTCTCTGAAAGAAGCTTGAAGTAAATGTGTATAGTAGGCTCCTTTGTTGTCCATGTCCATCTCATGCCAGGAAAAGAATTTTGAGCACATATCACATCCAACAAGTATGTGATTATATATTACCCTTAGGATGGTTTTTAGCATTTTTCACATGGATATTTAAATATTGGGCCAACAAATATGAGCACTTAAATGCTTTCCCTTCATTCACAATATGATGCAACAAATATTCCCAGACTTTAGGAAAGGTCTCAATGCTCTTTTGACTATAGACTAAACAACATAGAACTATCATGTACTAGAATTATTTTCTGAGATATTTCATCTTATATGTATTTTTGGGTGTCTAGAATAATTGGGATGGCTCTTTCAGCCAACATTTAATGACATCTTTAGTGCTCAAGTAAATGGTGGCTAATTAAAAGTGAGAATAAATGTACACTTCTGGAAAATGAAAATGATATATCAACTGAAATTCATCTGCCATGAATGACTCAAGCCTTTGTCCACTAACACTACTGAGGATCAACTCTTTGCATCTATGTGTGGTAGGATGAACTTGATAATAATTGTGCAAGGGAATACTAGAAACCTGCATGAAATCTTATGAAATCTTGAATTGCGGATATTTATATAAACTTGTCTATCTTCCATATCTGCTTTGTAACTAGTTGTTGTGGATGCATCTTTTACTGTGTGCAATGTGATATCTGAATCTTTCTCAATGAAGAGTTGAGTGTTTGATACAGAAAGTATGGTGAAAGGGATAAACTCAGCTACTTCACCGGTGGTACTCTCTTTGGTGTATTTTGAGGTAGATCTCCTTGGAGGCGTTATGATAGACACTAATCAAAGAGAGTTAAGCTCAAAAATTTGTAGTGCTTGTATAAAAAGATGCACTCATGGTGAATAAAAATAAGCTCAAGCAAATCATTTCATTCAGTAAGCTCAAAGAAGTAATTCAATAATTGGGGAGAAGGATTACACAATTTCTAGGTTGAAGGTGACAGTCTCGACTCATGAACAACACAATGTGTAGTCTCAGTAGGAAAGGGTTAAGATTGATGCTTGAGACTACGCAATGCATAATCTCAATTGAGAAGGCTGAGGTATGAGACTACGCATTGCATAGTCCCAGTGGCCATGGATGAGGCTTGAGGCCTAGAACTGTGCAATGCATAGTTGGGTCATCCAGTGACTGCATTACATAGTCTAAGAGGCCAAACATGAAGCTTGAGACTTGAGGATGTGAATTACATTGTTAGGAAGGGAAATTGTTGGCCAAGTTTGCATAGATCTACCTGGGAAGGAGAGAAAAAATTAGTAGATCTGAGTGATAGGGTAGGAAGGAATGTAGATTGGGTGGAGGGGAAGTTAGACTAGTGAAAAATAAGTGTCAAAAAAAAGCATGCAAAAGGAAATATGAACATTCACAAAATGACCCTGCAGTGATGACTGTTGGTAGGAAAAGAGAAAGAAGTCAATGTGACACTTGTAAAATATGAATGACAGACTGAACCAACACTTGTACATGCTAGTAACAATTAAAACACCAACTCCAAAATCACTCATAAAATCAAAAGTGACACATGCAAAACTTACATAGAAAAGTGTTGCAAACTCAGTCAAAATCTACTTGATCTTGTTGGGAAGGCTAGAAATCCAAGATCGAGTGTGAAATGATATCTACAGGTGCCTATTATATATATATCTATATGGAATAGGGATTATGATGCACATGACTAAAATCAAGGAGAAAGTGACATTTATCTTAAGATAAAACTTACCAACTTTGTGCCACTTGTCAAATGTTAATTATGAACTTGCTATGTTTTAGGAATGGAAAATTATCCTTTTTTGGGAAAATTCCCTTTCATATTGGAAAAAAGGACTGCGCAATTCCCAGAAACAAGGAATTTCAATGTTGGTTGCCTTAGTGAATTACGTAGTTTTTGACTGGAGGAGAAGGCTCAACAGTTTTTGTGCTCAAGGGTTGCATGTCTTCGAGGATTGGGTAGTTGTGATCTACAAGGCCTAGTGCAGTTTCCATAAATTGTGGTGTTGAACCACAAAATTTCTTCTTTTTGACAACCTTCTTATACTCCATTCTCCCCTTTTTGACCTTCATAACTCTAATTTGGGTATCAGTTCACAAGGTTTATGGCATAGCAGGTACATAATCATCTTCTATTTCATACATATCATTTGTCTTTATTATTTAACTCAATATTTACCTAAGCTACTCAATTACAAGGATTTTGCAGCTGACGTATGATTCTGCAGCTAAGTCTAAGGTTTGATGGGTTGTGAAGCTTCAGCGGAAGAACATGGCCTATGGGAAGGTTGAAATTAGTTGGTACAACAATTTGTTCCTACCTTCATAACCTGGATGGATAAGGAAAGCACCATGGTAGCTCGATCAGAGAAAAATGCAACCATCAAGGAAGTCAAATCAAGTGAGTAAGGAATTAGTGAATGTAGATATTCAACCTCATGATTTTCTTCATTGATAGCAAATCATGAGGAAATCACACTATATTATCTGTTAATTTTAATTTCAGCCAATGTTGATTAGCATAAGGTGTAATGCTCTGAAACATTTAATGCACAAGGTTTTTATAAATATGCCTCTTGGCATAACAAACACAAACTTGGAATTTTATGTTATAAACACTGTTTTATATATAAACTATGTTTCGTTCTTATTTCTCTATTGTATGATTCCAATGCATGGTTAATCATCTTGTGAAGGTGTCATATTGATACCTTCTTCTCGTAGAAAGGCTCCCTCAAGATAGTAAGGTTTTGTTTTAATTGCAATAAGTATTTTACTATGTGTTTCCTATAGAATTTTGTTAGTTCATTTAATAGCTCAAGTTTTGATTTTTGAATGTAATTTTCAGATTGTTTTGCAGTAGGTTCATTTAATCATTTTGTTGTTGAGTGAAGCGGGATCTTGTGTACACATGGATAGAGCATAGCTTTGCATTGTAGTTATATAGATAGGATTTTAATTTGCACAAATAATCCTTCTTTTTCTCAAGAATAGATTAATTTACAGTGTTAAGGTTTCATTTCAATCAAGCGTGATTTCATTTAAAACCAAGTGTGTGTGTGTGTGATTTCATTTAAAGCAACAATGCGTGTGTGAATCCATTTAGGAAAAGTATATGTGTGATTTTATTTAAAGACAAAGTGTGTGTTTGATTTTACTTTGAGTAAGTGTGACGAAAGTGTGAAGAGTGTGATTTTTCTTTTAAGAAAAAGCAATAAAATCAAACTTCTAGTGGAAGACAACGAAAACCGGCTTTCCCTTTGCAACCAGTCAACATTGAACAACCATTTGAGCAATGGGGACTGGATATCATTGGGGAAATTAACCCACCTTCTTCCAAGCAGCACAAGCATATTCTTACTGCTACCGACTATTTCACTAAATGGGTTGAGGCAATCCCTTTAAAGACAGCAAATTCTGAAGCAATCATTGAATTCATAGATCAATTCATCATTACCAGGTTTGGTGTCCGAACAGCTCTTGTTTTTGATAATGCTTCTTATTTCTCAGGCAATGCTATGTTTGATTTTGCTATCAAGAGAGGATTTAAGTTAAATTATTCTGCTAATTACTATCCCCAGGGTAATGGTTTAGCAGAGTCTACTAATAAGAATCTAATCAAAATCATCAAGTGAACAATCAAACAAAATCATAGAAATTGGCACAAATCCTTAGTGTTTGCATTATGGGCTGATAGGATAACACAGAAAGCTTCTATAG
>APFE031396019.1:155026-180194 GCA_000404065.3 Pinus taeda | reverse complement strand
AAAACAATTCCAAGTTGGTGATTTAGTTCTGAAATGGGACAAAGCCCATGAGGACAAGGGTAAACACACCAAGTTCCAGAAGTTGTGGCTTGGACCATTTCAGATTTGTGAGAAGGTAGACCATTCGACCTTTGTATTGCAAGATTTAGCAGGTTTGAGGGATTCTCTCCCTGTAAATGGCCTCGTCCTAAAAAAATTCTTCAATTGAGAAGGTAACCCCTTCTCCTTTCATTTCTGTAGGATTTTATAGTTTGTAGGATTTTTAGGAAATAAAGTTTAAAGGCATCTTCCATTGACCTTTTGTTGTGTTTGAAAAGTTGTCTCACAGAAGTATTATGAATATTTGCTTTCAAACAATAGAACTTTTTACCGAAAGGGATAATTTTTGGGAAATTAGATATCATTGTATTCTGAATTCACAATTTAAATTTGGTGAACTCCTCCCAAAGCATAGAAGTAATGTAAGTCATTTTCTGTTTTCAAATTGGTCTCAAAAGGTTATCAATATCAAATATAGAAGTCAATTCAATTTCAGCATCTTCAACTCTTAACCTGTCATCCATTGACTCTTAAGGAAAAGATTGTTCACCCCATTCATTAAAGTTTATGATTGTTCACAGTGTAATTCTAAAATATAAGATATTAAAGATAAGAGGTCTTATTACAAGCCTGCTTACCATGTTCATAGGGAAATAGCTTAACTGACATTACCAATACTGCATACCAAAACAGGGTAATAGCTTGAAATTTCAAGACAAGGAGTCTCATCACGAGCTAGCTTGTTCAGTTAGATTACTACCAGTGAGTGGCATTGTCAACAGCTGGCCACCAAACCAGGGCAATGGCTTTTTTATCCTGTCAATGACAAAAAAAAAGAAATATGAACAAAATATGAAAACATGTTTTGAATTCATTCTGATAATCACACTCTTAATTGGATGGGACAATGGAAAATTACATGGATAAAAGGTATCCCTGTCGAAAATATAAACGTTTGCTGGCAGCAGAGGCTCTACCTATGACAGACGAGTTTACTATAAAGGTTGATTTGGAAAGATTTTCTATTTTTATCATTATAAACTGATAAAGGCCCATTTGAGACTTAAAATGTACTTATTTCAAGTTAGCAAAGGGAGGAAGTTATCAAAATTAGTTTCATAATATTAAGAATGCATAAATATCTAGTTATATCAGAATTTTCCCTTGTAGTTGAAACTCTATTTCAAAAAGCTTAAGTATTTTTTATTTTTCCAGAGATAACTGGTTCTTCCAGCGAATCGCCAATTGTTGTGCTCTACAAACAACCCCCCATTTCATATCATTTTTATTCATAAAACATTAACTTATGAAATGGGTCCCTTTAGAATAAAATTGATATCAATACTTTTATTGTTCAAAAATTCCGATAATCAAATGAATGCATTTATAAAACCTTTTTTGAACGATAACCTTTTAAATAAATAAAATGAATCTTGGTCATTGCGCTAAAGCGATCGCAAGATCGCATATCGCAATGACATAAGAATTATACATAAGTGGCACAAAGCTTTCCGCCGATGCAATATCGCAATTGGCGATCGGCAATATCTAATGCACACCTTAAAGCACCCTATGCCATTTGCCCCGATGCGATGCACAATCAGCGTTCGGCGATCGGCGGTCTATTCCCACTTGAGTCTTGATGCACCAAAGCTTTTCTCCGATGCGATATCGCATTCGGCAATCGACGGTATCCAATACTCATCGTTAAGGCACGCTCGTCATACACCCGATGTGATGCGATAAAGTGCGGTTTTCGATAACAAGCCGTTAAGTGATGGGATAGCTCAATTCATTCATATTTAACGCTTAATCACTTGCGCTCAGCCGCCAAAACATCCATTGCATGCTTAAGGGGATTATTCTTCCGAATAACGATTTAATGGGCATTTAAAGGATGACAGGTTTTATACGACCAATTAATGGGATCATGTCTTAAAATCTTTCTATGGATTGTCTCTGCGCCCGTTTTAAAAGATGAATATCTTATTGCGCACCTATTCATATGTTATTGTCACTTGCAAGTTTTCATTGTTGTCTCTCCGTATTACGCGCAATTACCTCTCTGTGCAGAATTCATTCATAGACAGGAGTTTGAGCATGATGGGAAAGAAATCAAAGAAGAATGCAGGTGCTTCTGCCCCACCAGTTGCAGGACAAGCTACTGTAAACAAGAAGAAGGGCCTAATATTTGATACCACATGCACAGGTCTCACCAGAGTTACTTGGCAAGGCACTTACGACCTAATTGAAGCCAAGAAACCACAGAAGACGGTAACAGAAGCTAGCGCGGATTCACTACAGAAGTCTGATTGTACTCTCAAAGATTTAGCCGACTCTTTCCTTCACAGGATAGCAGCCAGGGAGCAAATTCTCCCATACACAGACGTTGTGCGATGGGCGATTGAAGAAATCCCAATCATGGACAGAACTTTCAGCACCAGAGATGGGAGGATTTTTGGATCATTCAAGGCAGATGACTTAAGGCAAATGTATCATTTGCCTGAGCCAAAGAAAATATATAACAGCGCCTTCTTGGAGAAGTTTGCAAGCGAAAATGAAATTGAATCCGAACCCATCAAGGATTGGAGACAAAATCCAAACAAGCACAAACACGAATCTTCCGGTAAGTATTCGGTTGATTCTTTGGCTTCTCCTTATTGTTATGCGGGTATAATGATGTGTAGGCTATGGGGATTGCACGACTCTGCTAGTTTTACCATAGAAATGGTTCCTCTTATGGAGGTAGAAGTAAACAGTATAATTATGGATTGGGCTACTATTCTCTCGAATAAACTAGCAGTAGCTGTTCATGATTTTAAAAATAAGACTGTGGTCACTGAAAGGAAAATCCCCCCATTTTACTATAGTGCATATATCTTAGACACATTGTGTTTCAATTCCGAATTTCCTGTTCTCGGTTGGAGGTGGACTGCACAGGACCCCTCGCCCATTCATATATATCACCAAAAATTGTGGAATTCTTCTTACAAAAACCACTTGTATCAAATCTGCAATGGCTTTATGGTGCCCATTTACTATTCCATTTTTGATAAACCCATTCCGAAGATTTCCTATCAAGCTTCCTTTGATTTACCAGCAGTGGCAAGTTGGTTTGGAGAAGAGAAATTTACCTATATCAAATTTTACGGTAGCCAAGCCAACCCACATGTTCTCCCTTTATATGTTCCAGATAAGCTGCTAGCAAGGGAAATCGCGTATCAGATTATGGGTCAGAGTACTACACAGACTCTCAAAAGAGAAAAGAAAAGAGGCTGGCCCTCTTTTCCCTTGAGGTGTGGTGTCTTTACACTGCATGATCTCAAACATGCAGAAAAGGAAGCCACAAAGATTCAATCTTTAGCTCTGGCCACAATCCCAAACAGGGCATTTGATCCAAAGCTAGTTGCCTACGCTGCATTAGAACAAGCCAAATTGACAAAGTTTGAGCATCAGGAAGATATGTTTGATGACCTGTTCACTTCAATTGAAACCATATGTCAGGCTAAAGAACTCGCTAGGATGAAATATAATGATGAAGGGTTGACTGAATTCAATAAACTTAGAGAACAGAGGTTGCAAACTCTGCCTCTAGATTTATTAGCAACGACCCCAGCGACATCGTCAAGCAAGCCTGGTCAGCGACAGTTAAAGGAACCTCTTGCTATAACAAAAGATCATAATAAGGAGCAGGAGGAAAAGCAGAGGAAAGAACAAGAGGGAAAGCAGAGGAAGGAGCAGGAAGAATAGCTGAAGAAAGAGCATGAGGATAAGGAGCAGAGGGAACAAGAGGAGCATAAGAAGAAAGAGCAAGAACAAGTACAGAAGGAGTCTCAAACTGATAAAAGGCAACGGACCACCACTGATGCCAATGTAGACACTACCACAGACCCTAAATTGCTCCAAGAATGGCAGCAGTTTGATTCTATCATCAGTGGAGTAAAAGGCTCAAAAGATACAGACACTTCTAAGACCAGCGACATGCAAGACGATACTTCATCTCAGGTTCTAAGTGGAACCAGCGGCCCACCTAAGTCTAAGGATGTTGAGATAATTCCAAAAGATCCCACTGATCAAATCATTCTGCAGGTAGAAGATATTCCTCCGTTGGATGTTTTCTACAGCCCGAGGCATAGAGCAGTTGTAAAGCGACCAAGGAAAAGACGAAGGATTGATCAACCTTCTATCTTTCCAGAGCAAACGGTCACGGGTAATGTAGTATGAAAGGAGAAATTGGACCCCTCCGATGATCTAACAAAGTTGTCACAGTATGCTGGAGCCTATTCGGCAGCAACAATCGGCAAAGCATCGGAGGTGAGCCTTCTATTGAAGAATAAGGACCAAGAAATCTCTGCATTACAGATGGAATTGGCCGAAACAAAGCAGAAGGCAGCGCAAGCGGAGGAGCAGTTGCTTGCACAACAGCAAATAAACAATCAATTAACCCAGAAATTGCAAGCAAAAAAGCAAAGGATTGACCAAACTGCGATCCAGAAACAGAAAGAATTGACAGAGGCATTGGCACAGTTGAAAGCGGCGAATGAACAAATGGTGAAAACCAAAGATGAGCAAATCGCTCAAATGTCATCACAGCTAGAAAAGATAAAACGGGCTTCGCAAGTGGCAGAGTTCAGAAAAGAAGCATCATTGATAAACAATGCACTAATATCTCAGGTTAAACTCTTGTGTCAACAGATTGCTCAAGCTGAGCCACTGTGCGAGTTAACTACATCTATAAATGAGCAGGTAGAGAAAGCCGGGGATGAATTAAATCAAGCCGATGAGGCCATTACTGCACATCTTGAATGGCAAGATTCTGATCAGGGAAAAGCAACAAATTTGCCCAGGATACTTGAAACATATAAGGATATACTTTTCACATAATGGCACACTCAGGTGTTGAAAGCAGAGAGAGCGGCTTTAAGATGTAGATCAACTTCTAGCAAACTAGTTGATTTAGTCAACAACACTCTCTACTTGGCAAATATGATTTCCCAATGTACACCAGGAAAGATGACAACAACAAATACATTGAAGCAATCATGTTATCCTGAGTTAGAAGAAAAGGGAAGATTAATCGCCGGGGTTAATAGTTTAAACTTGGAAGCATATTGGCTTTTCCTAATTAAGCCACATACACAAAGAGCCGCTCTGAAGTGTTTAACAGATGCAATCGGGTTATGATCCCCGATATTCCAAGATGCTACCTATGCTGCCCAGCTCAGTTCGCGCCTCAACAAACCTCCGAATTTGAGCCAATGCTTTGCAATAAATCAGCTCAGATTCAAAGGAAAGCAGCCGACTTGATGAATCACCCTCCAGCTCGCCAGATCGCTAGCCAAAATAGGATCAAAAGTTATTGATATCAATTTAGTAGCATTTCTGTTTAGTAGATATTTAAATTAGTATTGTATTTATAGACCCTTTCATGTTTTTAGAAAGGGTCGTAAAATTTTGTAAGAGACATAACAGACTGAATTTTGCACTACTGTGCTTCAGCCAATATTCTTTTATGAAACTCGACCAATTGTTCTTACTTTAATGAGGAAGTTTCTTTATGCAATTGTGCACTATTGTCGTTGATTGAAGAATGTTTTTGCGTTAAAGGAAGAACTGCACATAGCGATTGATATCTGGGAGTTTCACGCAGCTCATATGGTATTTTTATCTATGTCTGAATTCATTCCGTTTATATGAATTGTTATGCAATTATTCTTGCTATCATTGATTATATGCATGCGCTATAACAGCAGATCTTATTCATTCCACTATTGGATGTTTAGTGATGTGCCTTTGCTTTTAATCGTGTATATCATAATGATATAGATATTTAAAGTGTGGTAATTTTGCTTCAATCGCTCTGCTTAACTATTTAGGCACAGCAATCTTAAATGAATTAATATCTATGTTGTAAAGATACAGTCATCTATATGCTTGTCTTTTAGACATAGAACATCAAACGCTACGCTTTAGAGCTCAATAGATTCCCGGGATAGTTTCATTTATTTATACTTCTATCAATAGTTTTAGCCTTTCGCTCACCGCTAGTGTTATCTACAAACCATTCACCCATCCCAATTATCTATTTCTGGGAAACTGGTCCCATTATCCCCAGTCGGAGCCACTACCCCAAACGGAAAAGGAGCTGTACTAAGGTCCTGACCGGGTGGTTTTCCCAATGTTGTTGCAGCGATTTTCGAGGCCTCAACACCTACAGAGGGGCCATTCAGTATGCATCGCACCCTTTACATTGGGAAGGTGATATGCATCACACCCTCTGCACTGGGTATTTAGTATGGTCCAGTTTTGACCATTTCTGAGCAATTTTTAGTGGAGAACTTCCGGGAGATGATGTAATCAGCTGACCTTGTTCCTTGAGGTAGTGAAGCAACACTTTTAGGGACTTAGGAGCCCTCAGTTTATGGACATTTATGATTGGGGTTGCAGTGCCCAAAAATGTCTATAACACCCGGTACATAACAAGAAAGCATCTTTGATCAAGCTAGATGTTAAATTTAATTTTTATATATATGAGGGAGAGTTAAATGCAGAAAAGTTGGACAACTGGATTAGAAAAATTGATGTTTATTGCAGAGTACATAACCTCGACTTAGACAAGAGTAAGATTCAGCTGCGAAGCCTACACCTTGGAGGCATTGCCTTCGTTTGGTGGGAAGGCAGAACCCAAGCTGACATGAAAAGACATGGTAAGACTATCTCTGTCTGGAGTGAATTTGTTTCTGCAATCAAAAAGCAGTTCTATCATTGGCCTACATGCAACAAGCCATGATGAGTTGGAAAACTCTTCGACAGTTGAAACGGCAAAGTGTGCAAGGGTACACTCAAGAATTCAGAAAGAGAGCATTGATTCTAGGAATCTCATTAGACTCACCAGAGACTCTGTTGAAGTACATTGGTGGTCTACATAGTGACATGAGGCATACCATCCTCATGTTTAATCCCACTAGTATAGATGAGGTATCTATACAAGCTACTCATCTAGAAGCTAGAGGAAAGAATGGAAATCCGGAAGTTGGGGGACCAACCCAACCCACTGCAAGCAAGAGAAAGGAGAAAAGAAAGAAGAAGTGGAAAGAAATGAAGGCTAACACTGCACAAAAAAGAAAAGCTTCATGCACTCACTGTAAAAAGGATGGGCATGATGATGAGCATTGTTGGATTCTACATCGAGAGCTGAGACCTAAGAAGTTCGAGGGCAAGAAGAAGAAGACTGTTGTAGCTATTCAGAAATATTTGGGGTCAGACTCACGAGATGAAACAACCATTGTAGCCACGAGTATAAAAGGTAAGAATTCTAAAGCATCTACTAGTAATTCTACTCAATCTGTTATTGATGAAGAAAATGAGAGAAAAAGGCATGAGCTTTTCCATATTCGAGTTGTTTCCAAATATCAAAAGATTGATACTTTGTTTGATAGTGGCTCACAAGTAAATTTGATTTCTGAAGCAATTGTAAAGAAATTGGGATTAGCAACTACACCTCAAAAGAAACCATACCCATTAGGATGGTTGAATGATAAAGCACAGCTACAAGTGACTAGACAGTGCAAACTCAAGTTTTCTTTTTGGTCAGCATTTGTAGATGAGGTTGAGTTAGACATAATTCCTTTGGATATATGTGGAATTGTTTTAGGAAGTCCTTACTTGTATGATAGGAAAGCTATTTTCTATAGAGCTGAGAACAAGTATCTACTTGTCAAAGATGGAATCGAATTCTTTGTAAGAGCTCATAAGCTCAAGAATAATTATACTCTTATAAACTCAGGGCAGATGAAAAGAATGATTAATTCATGCAAACAATTCTTATTGATGGTTGTAAAGGAAAAGAAGCCTGATAAAACCAATGTATTTAAGGGTTGTAATGCTAAACAGCAAGCTGATATAGAAAAAGGTTGTTTCAGAGTATGATGTCTTATTTCAAGAACCTAAAGGTTTGCCACCCTAAAAGGAAATAGTACATGATATTATTTTGCAGCAAGATGCTCCATTGCCTAACATTGGAATGTATAGGTTGTTTGCTTTAGAGAATGCTGAAATCAAGAGGTAGGTGTAGGAGTTGCTCGAGAAGGGGTTCATCAGGCCTAGCACATCACCATGTGGGTCACCAATCGTTTTGGTAAGAAAGAAAGATGGCTCGTGGAGAATGTGCATTGATTACCAAGCATTAAATAAGATAACAATCAAAAATCGTTATCCCCTTCCTCACATAGATAATCTTTTAGATCAATTGAAAGAAGTTGTTTATTTCACAAAGTTGGACTTGCACAGTGGATACCATCAGGTCAGAGTTGCAGAACAAGATGCATGGAATACTGCTTTGAAGACAAAGCAGGGATTGTATGAGTGGTTGGTTATGCCTTTTGGCCTAACTAGTGCTCCTGCTACTTTCATGAGATTAATGAATGATGTACTAAGACCTTTTCTTGATGATTTTGTTATTATGTATCTGGATGACATTCTGATTTTTAGTAAAACATGGGCAGAACACTTAAAGCATGTTAAGAAGACACTAGATGTTTTGAAAAGAGAAAAACTTCATGTTAAACTCTCAAAATGTGAATTCAGCAAAACATCTCTGAATTATTTGGGTCATATAGTAGGGGGTGGTGAATTGAAGATAGATCCCTCTAGAGTGGCAGTCATTGTAAACTGGCCTAAACCTAAGGCTGCTACAGAAGTGAGAAGCTTCTTAGGGGCAGCACAATATCGAAGGAAGTTCATTTCTAACTTTTCCTCAATTGCAGCTCCCTTACATGCTTTAACAGGATTGAACAAGATGTTTCAGTGGGGAGGCAAGCATCAGAATGCCTTCGACACCTTGAAAGAAAAGATTAGTACAGCACCTGTACTAGCATTTCCTAATCTGCAATGACCATTTGAGATCCAAATAGATGCCAGTGACTATGCCATGGGAGCAGTGTTGTCACAGCATGGTAAACCCATATGTTATCATTCTGAGACTTTTAATCCTGCAGTAGTTAACTATCCTACATATGATAAAGAATTGTATGCATTAGTTCAGGGTGTGAAAAATTGGAAACATTACTTAATGGGAAAAGAGACAGTAATACATACTAATCTCAACCACTTCAATATCTACACTCCCAAACTAAGTTGCAGCAATCAAGACACTATATATGGATGGGTTTTCTACAACAGTTTCATTTAGTCATCAGATATAAAAATGGCATACACAATAAAGTTGCAGACATGTTATCTAGACCCATTATAAATGCATCTGTTATACTTAAGCATAATTTTGTGCTACATGAAAGCTACATTAAATAATATGCTCAAGATATAGATTTCAAAGATGTATATGCAACTTTGAGTCAAGGCAAAAGAGTAGAAAAACTGGATTATCATGTAAAGGACCGACTCTTATATCATTGTGGGAAACTCTGCATTCAACAAACTGAGAGAGTAAAGATAATTAGAGAAGCACACACTTCTCTGATATCAGGTCACTTTGGGGTAAGTAAAATTGTTGCATAGTTGCAAAGACTTTGTTATTGGCCAAAAATGAATGAGACAGTTTCTAGATATGTAAGAGGGTGTACTATGTGTGCTAAAAGAAAGCCCAGCAATAGAAAACTAGGCTTATACACTCCATTATGAGTACCTTCTCACCCTTGGGAAAGTGTTTCCATGGATTTTGTTGGAGGACTGCCTAAATCTATGAAAGGTCATTATTATCTATATGTCGTTGTGGGTAGGTTCAGCAAAATGTATATCTTGATACCTTGTAATAAACAGATTATAGCTGACCAAACTGCAAAACTGTTCTTTGAACAAGTGTGGGTTCATTTTGGATTACCCACTTCCATTGTATCTGATCGAGACACCCAATTTGTGGGGAAGTTTTGGTCAAGTCTATGGGAACTGATGGACACCAAACTGAAGAAAATCACAGCTTTTCATCCACAAACTGATGGCCAGACAGAAGTAGTTAACAGGACAGTGATCCAGTTACTGAGAGGATATTGCACCAAACATCCTAAGCATTGGGATGAACATTTGTGTTATCTGTAGCATGCTTTCAACAAAGAAAAACATTCTTCTACATAGAGATCTCCTTTTGAGACCTATTTTTGTTTCACACCAAGGTCTCCTTTGGATTTTGTCTTTGGTAAAGATACCACAGTTGAGGGACACAGTGATGTGGACAGGGAAACTAGGTTCATTGAACAAATACAGGAGATCCACTGGGCAGTACAGGAATAGCTAGAAAAGAGCCAAGACAAATACAAGGCTAGTCATGATAAGCATCGGATGGAGCATAGTTTCCAAGTTGGTGACCAAGTCTAGCTGTATATCAGCAAGGACAAGATGCAAGGAGAAGGTAAAAAGCTAAATCCTATCAGGTATGGACCTTTCAAAATACTTGAGAAGATTGGTGAAAATGATTTTCGCCTTGATCTACATCTTACATGCACATCTACTTAGTCATAAATGTAGATTGCTTGAGATTGTTTGAACCCTTTCTAATTGAGGATCCTGAAGAGCAGATTCAATTGCCTTCTATTGATGACCTGCTACCTGAATATCTTAATGAATTGTAGGAAGACACAGTTCTAGATAGGAAGGTGAGGACGACGCGCAGAGGAAATGTTGAGTACCTCAGGGTAGGGCTCAAGGGTTCAAAGCTAAGCAGTGCAAAGTGGATTGAGATTGGACAAGTGAGACAATAGTACCCTCACTTAGTCAATGCTTGAAAACCAACTTTTGGTGGTCCAAAAGCTTTTTCAGTGGGAAGGCCATGATCCAAATTAGATCCATGAAGAATAATCAAAGCACCATGACTGTATCAGATCGGGACAAACTTTGAATTCAAGAGTATAGAGCAATCAGAAAAACCTCTGAACTATGGCAGTTGGCAGCTAGCATGGAACAACGAGGACATCGATCAAAGCATGTTAATCGAGGCCCATGCAGACTGTGCAGGAGGTGAAATTAGCACCTAGGAAGCCCGAATTGAGAAAAGGAGGCAGTTTCTGATGTGCACTTAGCGCTAATCGTATATCACTGGGAAAAACCCCTCGAAATGGAAAGGCCCCAAAGCGCTCAGTCGCATGGAAGTCGGGAAAACCATGGGGAAAAGCGCAAAAGGCTGAAGGTGGGACCCGCACTCCAAAAACCAGTGTTATTTATCAAGGGCAACCTTGGGCGATAAGTATATTTGGAGAAAAACGAACTATTCCACTCAGCGCCTGACACGTGGCAAGCAGAGGAGAGAGAAAACCACCACTCATCACATGCTAACGATCGAGCAAGTCAACCACATGAAATGAGCAAATGGCATCGGATCTGGAGGCTCCAGATCTAATGGCTGAGAACACGCCCGATGAAAGAACTAGATTTGATAGGGGTATAAGTCGAGATCTATAAGGATTTAAGGTTCAATTTGACCACCAAGGTGCCAGATGACTCATTCCACGAGGAAACTGAAGAACCGAACTGACGAGGAAGCTGAAGCAGTTCACGAGAGGACAAGTGGCCACTCGCTGTGAGCCGATGACCATGATGCAGAGACAGGGAATTCCAAGCAAGAAGCAGTAGCTAAACCGATGGAGGAAGAAGGGGAATCGAGCAGTCATGAGATCGATTGGCTTTAAATCCATGAACAGACAAATCAGAAAACATCAAAGACGAGGAAAAGAGAAGAGAAGGAAGAAGATAGAGAAGACAAGACAGTGAAGCAAAAAGCAGAAATACAGAGAGCCAAGCTGACCACAGGCATCGTCGAGCACCAGAGAGCTTGAGAGGTTCAAGCCATCCTTGAGAGGATCTATCAGGACTGAGCACCACATTGGGCTCGTCCACTTAAAGACCAGAAAGGTCAAGAGCTGGTAAGGAAAAGAGGTTGTGCCCTCTAGTGGCTTGGGGAATCCAAGAACCACCTTGCCAAGCAATTCTATTTCAGGAGACTCATATTGAGCTCCTTCATTGTATTTATCTGCTTTAAGACACAATAAAAGAAGACCACCACTAAAAGCTGGACCAAAGATGTAGCCCTAGAGGATAGGGTGAACTCCTTATTAATTCTTGTGTTCTTGTATTTGCTTACTATGTTTCTCTACTATTTTCCATTTCCCAATGTCTGTGTATTTTGCAATCTGATCGATCTGTTGCCTAAAATAACATAGACACACACCAACACATGAGTTTGTAATACCTTCATTCATCAATTAACTATCTGAGGTCACTCAAGGGTGATTTTCATATCATTAAGCATACACATTCTCTTGAATGTGACATGAAAGCAAATGTGAAAAAGCTATACCACTTACATTGCACAAGTGTTATTGTTGTGTAAGATTCCTCCAATGCAAGAGTGATTGGTATCATGTGATTTGAGTGGAGGAATCAAAATCTAGGTGTTTGGTTGATATTCAATGCGAAGCAGAGAATGATGAGGAGCCTTGCGTGTTTCAACAATTTCCTGATTAGAAGTGAAACCAACCTTAGGACAATGAGGGCCTAACATAGCCATCAGCTTGGGTTGAAGTGCCTCGACAGCCTGGGGGGTTTTGACCTTGTCAATAGGTAGATCATCAAAGACCAGTAGCCTAGACATATTAATAGCGAGTTAATCAACATCGTGATCGAATGAAGAAGTACAAATATCACGACAGCCATGATAAGAAAATTTGGGATGTTTGTCGGCATCCTCATGATTTGATGAATCGTGCAGAGGGGTAGATGAGAAGAAAGGATGTTCACCCTTTATGTTTTCAGAAATGATAGATGATAGATTGGACAGATTTTCAGAGGAATATGTGTCCCCTTCGTAATGTAATGACAGACTGACATTCGATGTGTCCTGTGAATGATCGGAAGTAGAAACATCCGGAAATGAGTTTTCACAAGGGAAATCAACAGTGGCATAATCACAAGGATGTCAAGATAAAGTTAGTGCAGCGCGGGTGGAAGGGATTCATCCTTCACCGCTGGTTCTTCTTTAGATTTCCACACAGACTCATCATGAATGATGGCATAGGTTGGCTGCACAACACCGACTCTATCAATAACTTGATCCTCATTCACAACAAGTGTGGAGTCCAGAATGGAAGAACACAAGATAGTACAATTTGGAGGATCAATGGAACACAGGGAAAACGGTTGAGGGAACAAATCCACATGACAATCAGTAGGCTTGCAAGCAAAATCTTCATAGATATCAAGAGCAAGTGGGGTCAGAGGATGTGATAGTTCAACAAATGTGTCCATGTTCTCCCACATCACTCTGCGGTGGTGGATTTGTTTGACAACGTGAAGGCGGACAGTCACTTGTGACAGCAACTATGCCTGCATGTGGTTTCCCATCTCCATCACCAAAGTATGTTAAGTGGGATTCTAGTGATTTCAAGAATTGTGGATTTTCATATATATAAAGAAGATACTCAAATATTCCATCGAGAAATTCCCAATCAATTTCATCTTCGGGAAACCGGTATGCAAGATTACAAAAGTGCATGTGAAACTGTTCAACGGATTCATCAGGTGCTTTCTGTAATTTCAAAATTTCTTTATTGAGCGCTTTACGCTCAAAATGATTGAAATCATGGTTCATCTCTGCAACTAGATGAGAAAGAGAATGAATAGATTTTTTGGGCAGCATTGCACACCAATGCATTGGGTTCCCTTGAAGTGTGTAGGCAAATAGCACACAGTTCATGTAATATTCAAAGATTTCATGTCTTTCGCATGAGCCTACAATGTTGATTATGTGCCTAACCAAGTCTATGTGGCCTCCTCCATCGTATGTTTTATGCGACAAGTTATCCCAGAGCTCTTCTAAGACTTCAAAGTTGTTCCCATAAGACATACACTCTGGAAGAGAAACTATGTAGTTAGTCATGGTAGCATGCAAAGATTCAAAACATATTGTGAGGACTCAGCTTGTCATCTGGCCCTCCTTCTAGCACTAGAAAGTTGATGGTGTTGGACCCATCAAAATGTCAAGGGATCTCCCCAGTAAGAAGTCCCAACTAGACCTGAAACCGTTTGGTGTAGGAGTCCTAGCAATGGGCCATACGGTATTGCCTTAACAGCGATTGCGTGTGGAGGCAAGCAAGATGTCCTTGTTGGTGGCAAGGGTGTGAACAACACATTGATCCAAGGAAGGTGCATGAAGGGTTCTAACACACAGAAAGTGGAATAAGTGTGCCCCATGGAAACCTATGGAAACACATAGCTTGGAAGGGAACACACAGGTAAATATACATCACGAGCTGGAAGGTAGGTGAACCAATGATACAAAGTGATGGTTAAACCAACAACACATCTCAACAAGATTCATACATACATATATAGAAAGAATCCATACATACATGCGTAAGCAAACAACTACATATATTATTAGAGTAACCAAGATAACTGAAATACAATAATAACATATAAATGAAACATGTTGACTCTATTATATTAAGAAAGTGAAATTTCCAATCATACATACAACCACGTCCAAATACTATTCCCAACAATGGAACGTTACAGTCTCTGTCGCCTACTCCTCCAAAGAGATATACTAGCTCTACACTGTGGATAAGCCAAGGCTTGTTACAATACACTCCTATCTTTCTCTAAGATACACCTTTAGGAAGATTAGCTTCCAAAATCCTTTACAATGAGCTATGAGGTTCTATAAATAGAAAAGGTTGGGGTGACCCTTGGCATTCCCTTTTGTGACTCTTCACCTACCCTCATGACTCTTCAACTACTACATGACTATTACATACGACTATCAACACTTGGTCTTTCACGTTTACAAGATTTTACATTACAATATGCACATGTACCCATGTGAGACAAAATCAGCTTGAGTAGGCCATGAAAGACATCACTAAGACTCGAACAGCCATGGGAAGACCAACTCTTCGACATCCTCGCAATGATCGACGATGGTGATCTGATGCCAATATTGGTAGTTCAAGATGGTATCTATGTACTCTATGGTGACATCCTTATGGAAGCAAACTCTTGCCTTCGTTGCATCCATGTACATTGATTTGTCTCCTCTATCCAACTTGTCTGATAATATGTGAATCATAGGTGTGAGTGGAGTCAAACCAGCAACATACTAATGCATAGTGTCTGCACTAATCTCCAAGTGCATGTTGGTGGCTATGTGCATCAATTCATCAAAATACATGTCTAGCTCCAGTCGGACTTGGTTCTTATCTTCGCCTCAGTGAGTGTGACAATGGGTGGGATCGCATCCACGCGCATAATGACATCCATGCTCTTGAACACCCTTGCATGCGATCGATAGCACTACTCACCCTGTCTGGTCTGTGCCAGCTGCTGGGATGGGTATATAACCTGTATGGGTATAGTTTCATCAGTTTGTGCATGTTACGCCTCCTGATATCCCTGTTCCTACTGCACTTCCTTCTCAGATCTGTGCAGCTCCTATTCTTCTCTGAGATGTTGCTTCATCTCCTGCAACTCCTTCTTTGTTTCTCTTTCTGCCTTTGTGCGATCCTCTTGTCACGTTGTCACCTCTGAGTCTCAATCTCCAAATCTACTTTTATTACAAGTGAATATGCTTTGAACTTGTAGGTTTGCTCCACCTTTGTGCAATCAACAACCTTCCTCCTGCCTTGGTCATGCTCAGGCGTGCTACCCTCTGTGACTAATGGTGCTTCTCTCTACGATGTTGCTGTCATTGATATCCTTGTCTATGAGAAACTTGGTGTCTTCATAGATATGCAAGCTCATAGATACGTGCTCAACTACATCTCTAGTTGCACTGTCAATGATGTCCTTTGACCCTACTCTCTGGGGGGCCAATGTACTTGTACTGTTGATAGGAAGACAAACACTTGTGATACCTGGAGACATAGAAACACTCATAGAAAGCAATTTGTCAGTTGAAAACTAAAACAAAATGAAGGACTGACATGCAACATACCTGTTTGATTGTCTGTGAGGATTGCGTAATTCTCACCGGGAGGCTAGGAGACTAGCTACCAAAACTATGCAAGCCCCAATCCAAGCTTTTAGGAGGCTGACTAGCTATTGAAACTGTGTAATTCATAGTCCATCCTATCCTGCTAAGGAATAAAACTATGCAATGCGCAATTTCAGTTGGCAGTGACATGCAAACTATCAAACTACATTGTGCAATTTCTGGGGCCAATAAGGCACTACCTCCCAGAATTGCGTAATGCAAGCTTGGAGGTCAATGTCAGGCCAGATTTGTGTAATTTCTGGAGGGAAGGCATAACCTTCACTTTCAGTGCATTTGCTAGCTGGGCAAGGTAGCCCAGACCTACCGACGAGTGACTGAAAACACAAGAAGTCTGAATGCATGGTGAAGCTGAGTGCAAACAAGAGTGAATGATCATGCATGCAAAAAATGAGTGTAGGATTTAGTAAATGAGAAAACCAGCATGTGTGTGAAGTGATTCGCCACGACAGTGACCATTAGTGCAGAAATAGTGACATGCATGTGACAGTAGTGAGATGCAAAGAAAAATTGAAATAGTGCTTCTACAAGCCAACATGCATCAAATCGACAGCATGTGTTCATTGAAATCAATCATACAACATTTACACAAAGAGAAATACAAAAAGCGACAGAAATGCAGCACAAGACATGAAAAGTAGACTTAGCCTGAAAAAGCTGAGTTGAATGTGTTGAAGACTCCTAGATGCAATGTGGGATGTCAGAGCTGTGAGATCGATGTGAGGAATGAGCTCTACAATGTCCGACAAATGAGTTTTGATAAGATTGAGGTTATGATGTGTGTGCCATGTTAGAAAATTATATATTACAGAGCAATGGAACACATAGAATATTGCATAAATATAAACACATAAAACACATAAAACTAGAAAGACACAGATATACATGGTTCATCCAGTTTGGGCTACATCCACCCTGAACAGCCAGTCCTTCCTTTCTATTATCCAGCAAAATGAAGAGACACAACCTACAATAGATCTGTTGTAATATCTTTTGTTTTCTCTCACAATCTCACTTCTCTGTTTCTCGCTCGGAGAATACACATCTATTACACAACCTCAAATAAAATGCCCTCATACAAAGAGAGGGGTTACCTTCTAGGGAAAAAAACCTAAACTAAACATAAGTTCTAGCATCAGATCATCTGCCCAATGAGCAACCCAAATTGAATAGAAATTACTATACTTTTACAAATCAATTTTATATCTATTTTTAGCTTCGGGGGCACTGCCCCCAAAATCCCCGCCAAGGGACCACTGACCCCCCTGGACCCCTGTGGGGGGGACAAGTCCCCCCTGCACCCCCCCACGTGGAGGGGTGTACAAACTTCCTGGGGTATACATCCGGCTGAAACAAAGGCCTCTAAATAATCATGCTCCACACCCAACAATCTCCCACTTCGAGAATGATTGTAGCAGCTCCATCACTGCTTCATTTGCTAGATAATGACTCCTCTTTGGACATGTTTGTTTCTCATCTTCATCATCATCCTTGAAGACCAATTGAAACTGAGAATATTCTCAGTTTCTCCCTGGTTGCAACTTTTGTTAGCATATCTGCAGGATTCTGGCTAGTGTGTACCTTTTCTAGCTTCAACTCTCCATCTTCCAACACTAATCGTATGAAATGGTACTTGAGATGTATGTGTTTAGTCCTAGAATGAAATGCTAAGTTCTTTGCAAGATGAATGGTACTTTGGCTATCACTATATAACATGCCCATATCATGCTCCTTACCCAATTCACCCATAAACCTTTGTAACCAAATCATTTCTTTAGTAGCCTCTGTAGCAACAACATACTCTACTTCTGTTGTTGAAAGTGTAACAACACTTTGGATTTTTGAAACCCAACTGACAGTTGTTCCACCTACAGTAAACACATATCCTATAGTGCTCCTCCTGTTATCTCTATCACCTGCCATGTCTGCATCAACATATCCCTGTAGAGAAATGTTTGAACCACCAAATCATAATTCTTGATTTGTGGTACCTTTCAAATATCTGAGAATCCATTTCACTGCCATCCAATGTCCCTTTACTGGATTTTTCATGTACCTGCTTACAACTCCCACTGCATGTGCAATATCAAGCCTTGTGCAGACCATTGCATACATTAAGCTTCCAACTGCTGATGCATATGGAACTTTTGACATATAATCCATGTCTTCTTGGGTCTTTGGCACATTTCCTTACTAAGTTTGAAATGGTTGGCAAAAGGTGTACTAACTGGTTTTTCATTGTGCATATTAAATCTTTTCAACACCTTTTGTATGTACTCATTCCGAGACAATGTTAATTTGTGATTTTTCTTGTCTCTAGTTATTCTCATACCAAGGATTTGTTTTGCAGCTCCCAAATCCTTCATTGCAAATGAATTTGCCAATTTTCTTTTGAGCACATTTATTTCCTGCATATTAGACCCTGCAACAAGCATGTCATCTACATACAATAACATTATAATATAGCTGCCATCATCTTGCTTTTTCAGATAAACACAATGATCAGAGTGACATCTAGTATAACCTTGTTCAGACATAAACTTGTTAAATTTTGGATACCACTACCTTGGAGCCTATTTTAAGCCATACAAGCTCTTCTTCAACCTACACACTAGTTTCTCCTTCCCTTTTACCTCATATCCATGTGGCTGCTGCATATATATCTCTTCCTCCAAATCCCCATGGAGAAAGATTGTCTTTACATCTAATTGCTCAAGATGCAAATCTTCAACTGCTACTAGACTTAAAATAGTTCTGATTGAAGTCATTTTAACAGCAGGAGAAAATATTTCATCAAAATCAATACCTTTCTTTTGTGCAAACCCCTTCACCACAAGTCTAGCTTTGTACCTCTATTTTCCTCCATCTTCTTATTTCAGCCTGTAAACCCATTTATTCTTCAATGTAGTTTTTCCTGCAGGCAACCTGACTAATTCCCAAGTCTAGTTATGCATTAAGGAGTCCATCTCTTCTTCCATGGATACCTCCCACTTCTTCCTACTTTCAACCTGCATTGCTTCTTCATAACATTCGGGTTCACCAGAATCAGTCAACAATAAATAATATATTGAAGGAGAGTATCGTTCAGGGGGTATACTTATCCTGGTAGATCTTCTAACACCACTTTCAAGTGTTTGGGGTTCCTGTTCCTGTTGTGGTGGTTGTTGTTGTTGTGGTTGTTGATTATTATTATTTTTAGGCACCTTTACTTTTTCAGTGATTTCATCAAGAACTGCATATTCCTTGTTTTCTTTTTCCTGTTTCTTTTCCTGCAATTGTTCTTATACAAGACCTTTTCATTGAATATTACATCTCTACTCCTAATGATTTTGTGATTTTCATAATCATATAAGCGATAACCAAAATCATTAACACCATATCCAATAAAGGTACATTTCCTTGACTTTGCCTCAAGCTTTGTTCTATTTTCTTTATTAATATGGACAAAGGCCTCACAACCAAAGGGATTTAAAAAGAGTAGTTTACCTTTTTACCTGTCCATGCTTCCTCTGGAACACCACCATCCAAGGAACTTGAAGGCCGTCTGTTTATTAGATAAACAACAGTATCTACAACATCTGCCCAAAAATTGTAAAGGCAATCCTACATGAAATCTCATGCACCTTGCATGATCCATGATTGTTCTGTTCATCCTTTCTGACACACCATTTTCTTGTGGTGTTCTTGGAACTGTCTTCTCTCTGTGAATTCCATGCTCTTAACAGTACCTATCAAACTCTTTGCTGCAATATTCACCTCCATTATCTGATTTGAGACACTTCAATTTCTTTCCTGTCTCAATCTCAACCAAAGCTTTCCATTTCTTGAAAGTATCAAATACATCAGATTTATTCTTTATACAATAAATCCAAGTTTTTCTAGTTGCATCATCAATAAAAGTAACATAATAATGAAAGCCACCGAGAGATGATACTTGAGCATGTCCCCATACATCAGTATGCACAAGCTCGAATTTTTCATTCTTCTTTTCTTTCCCAACTCTGAGAAATCCGACTCTCTTTTGTTTTCCATAAATGCAATTCTCACAGAAGTCCAAATCAACATTCTTCAAACCCGGCAACAAATTCCTTGAGTGAAGAATCTTCATTCCTTTTTCACTCATGTGTCCAAGCCTATGATGCCATAATGCTGCATCTGCTCCTTTGGAAGTTAAAGCATTAACAGAGTTAGAAATACCATTGCATAAATACAATGTACCAACCTTTTCGCCCTTTGCTATTACCAGGGCTCCTTTGGTGACCTTCCAAGCTTTATCTGTGAAAGTTGTCACACAACCTTCACCTTAACTGCCCTATTGAAATCAGATTTTTCTTTAGATCTGGAACATGCCTTACCTCCTTTAGTAGCCATTGGTTTCCATTCTGTTGTTTTACAAGAACCTTACCGATTCCAACAATTTTACAGGGTTTATCATCACCCAAACGGACTTTTCCAAAATCTCCTTGAACATAGTCATGAAAGTATTTCTTATTAGTTGTGGCATGGAATGAGGCCCCTGAATCTACCACCCAGGAATCAGTGATATTTTCGAAAGAAAGAATTAAAGCATATTGTAACACCTCACCTGTCACATTTTCTTCATGATTGTTTTCTTGCTGTGAATCTCCATCTTTTCCCTTCTGAGATCTACAATATTTCTTTAGGTGTCCTTTCTTTCCACATTTTCAGCACATTATCCCTGATCTGGACTTGGATCTGCCTTTCCTTGATTTACTGCGATATCCTGAGCTCTTTCCTCTTTACATTTTTCTTCCCCTAGACTCTGCACTCAAAGCATTACCCAATGTCTCACTAGAGATTTTCTGTCGCATTTCCTTGCTAAGGATAGCACCGACAACATCATCAAACTTTAAAATACTAGATCCAAAAGCAAAGTTACTAATGGCCATTACTAAATCATTCCAACTTTCTGGAAATGAGCACAAGAATAATAGAGCTCTAACTTCATCATCAAAGTTTACCCCTACAGAACATAACTGACTTGTAATAGTATTAAAATCATTTAAATGTTCTACAACATATCCACCTTCCGACATCTTCATATTAAATAATTGTTTCATAAGAAATACCTTGTTTGAGGCCGAGGGTTTTTCATATAGTTTCTCCAACAACTTAATCAAACCCTCTGTCATTGTTTCCTTCGAAATGTTGAAGGTGACCGATGCTGCGAGGCACAACCGTATTGTTCTGAGTGCCTTTCTATCGAGAAGGTTCCATTCTTCATCTGTCATACCCATCGGCATCTTTGTTTTTCCACCCAATGGTAGGTACAGATCTTTCTGATACAGATAATCTTCCATCTACATCTTCCACGGCGAGAAGTTTTGGCTATTAAATTTCTCGACCCTAAACTTGCCATCTTCCGCCATTTCTCCCACTCGAATGAGGAACCCTTCTTTCTTGCGAGTTTATCAGCCAAAGAGACCTTCGGCTCTGATACTAGTTGTTAGAAAATTATATCTTACAGAGCAATGGAACACATAGAATATTGCATAAATATAAACACAGAAAACACATAAAACCAGAGAGACACAGATATATGTGGTTCACCCAGTTTGGGCTACATCCACCCTGAACAGCTAGTCCTTCCTTTCTATTATCCAGCAAAATGAAGAACACAACCACAGTAGATCCCTATAATATCTTTTTTTTTCGCTCCAGTCTCACCTCTCTGTTTCTCACTCGGAGAATACACATCTATTACACAGCCTCAAATACAATGCCCTCATACAAAGAGAGGGGTTTCCTTCTAGGGAAAAAACCCCTAAACTAAACATAAGTTCTATCGCCAGATCATCCACCTCATGAACGGCCCATATTGACTAGAAATTACTATACTTTTACAAGGCAATTTTACATCTATTTTTAGCGTCGGGGGCGCTACCCCCAAAACCCTTGCTAGGGGACAGCTGACCCCCAGACCCCCCAGGCGAGGGGGGATCGGCCCCCCTAGACCCCCATGGGGGAGACAAGTCCCCCCTGCACCCCCCCACATGGAGGGGTGTACAAACTTCCTGGGCTATACATCCAGCTGAAACAAAGACCTCTAAATAATCATGCTCCACACCCAACATGCCACAAATCTAGAAAAAAGTGACGCTTAGCGAGAGGATTATAAAATTATCTTTGCATGCAACCTCTAGCTGCTAAAAAGATATCCCTAAAATCTAGGAATGCTTTGCCTTTTGCTTTTTTGGGACAAGTAGGCCATGCATGCAAATCAAACTTGCTCAGTCCTGGAGGGAACCGGTCAACTTGATAGCACATGCAATAGCCTACAAGCTTGGGGATGAAATTTGTGCAGTTTCTAGGTTGAGCACGGTTGGTTGTCCCTCGGGAATTGTGCAATTTTTGGGGTTAGCAAGTCATTGTCTCCTAAAATTGTGCAATTTTTGGGCTGAAGCCTAGAGTTGGGCTAGATTGCGCAATTTTCTAAGGGAGGGTTGCCTGGTTGGATTGCTCAATTTTGGAGCTCAGCAGGTAGCCCAGTAGGATTGCGTAATTTCTGGAGGGAAGGTTGGTTCCCCTCCATAATTGCACAAATTTTAGGGGAAGCATCTTAGCCAGAAAATTTCCTTGGTCTGAAATGACAGCCTGTGGGTGGGAGATAAACAAGTTGACATGCACAGGTTGTTGAGCCACTAAAACTCAGCTAAAGCCTACGTACTTGATAGTGGAAGACATGCTGCTAAGGATGGTTGTTAGGGAGGCTCCAAAGTAAAGCTAATGAAAAATTTTGGAGGGTGATTTTAGCCACTACAAGAAGACCATGACCAAACCTCCCAAGATGAATTGGGAAAAATCATACCCATTGAAGATGAAGCTATCACAAATTCACTCCAAACAGTTGGTACAACAGTTTGCCAGGATGGAAGAGAGTCATATATTACTATAGAAATCCTATCGTCACTTAGCAAGATTGTTGAGTTAGATGATGAGCATAAGGAAAATCACGAGGCCATTTTTTTTATGATAGTTGATGAAGATCCTTTGTTTGGGATCAATGTTTCCCTAGTTCCCCATCCGAAGGTGTGCAAAGATGATAACACACAGGTGGTTAGCGATGCAAACCTAGACCCATTAGTTGTTGAGGTAAACATTCTTCACAAGCTTACATGTGCACATAACTTTGAAAACCAATTGAAGATGGATACAGACAAGATTATGGAATCCATGAGGCATTATGATGGTACATAGGCAATAATGGTAGATAATTGTTAGAGAACTGCACTAACACGTGACAATTTGGGAGGATGGCCTTCACTTGTAGATATTCAAACTCTTATAAGGGAATTGGTAGATATTAAATCCAACCACTTACACCTCCATTCAGATAGATATCGCCTACTCATGCTTGTTGAGATATATCATGATGTGCTAGTAGGGAAAGAGGAGGAAGTTGACAGGCTTGCACATGAACTTGAGACTACCTGGGAGTACTTGAAGAGTAGCCAGTTGGCCCTTGAAGAATCAGATATTTAGGTTGAGCAACTTTGTTTGGAGTTGAGTTATGTGTGTTCTTCATCCTCCATAGCAAACAATCAGTTAACTATGGAAACGATCATAGAAGAGGATGTTAGGGGCACTCATGATTTGATAAGGGATCCTCCTATGATAGTTGAGCACGAGGAGAACCCAAATGAACTAGAACTTGCAAGAGGTATGTCCTAGATGTTCCTGATTATGCACCCAAAGGATGTGGATACATGTATATTTCATACAATGATACATCCATCCCAGGTTCAGTTCATGTGAGTGGAGTGAATACTAGAAGCCCAGGATGAAATTCAAATCCAATTTGGGCTTTTCATCATATACTAAAGGTGCATGATGACTATGACATTGGTGGGATGGTTAACCAAGTTAATGAACCCACACATTCTTTACAAGAATTCCAATCAATTGATGAGCCCCAATTTTGGTACAATTTGGGCTCATTTTGGCCTACTTTACTTGCTCAAACCATTCATCTTTATTTGCTTATGCATGCATTTCTTAGTTTATTCATGTTGTTTGTAGGAGGAAGGTTAGACACTCTATCTACGTGACTAATGCATTGTGATTCCAGGTTTTGGCATTAAAAAGGGGAGCAAGAGACAACGCAAAAGGGATAAGGAGACAATAAGGTGGCACTGCTGATTTTGTGGAGAGTTGTCCACGGTATTGGGACATTCCTTGTGATTCCCACCAAGAAATCCGAGCTCAAATCAACCTCCCCTCCGAGCTCCAGAAGTAGCCAGCTGTCCTACAAGAACAGCAGTCATAAACTGTTCTACCAGAACAGCAGTTCTGACTGCCTCACAAATCCGCAGTTAAACTTCAGTTGGGCAGCCGAGCTCCTAGAATCAAGGCTACTTGGCGGATCATCATTTTTTGTATAAATATGGAGGCCTTAGCCTTAGATAGGTTGTTGAATCTCCCGGTTTATCGTTATAATTTTGAAGCAGTCCAGTTTCGTTATTTTGCTGTAAGCCAATTTGGCATGTCTTCGAATTATGAATAAAGAAGACAGTTTGTGATCTATTCTTGAGTTTTATTAGGAGACTATAGCTCTCAGGTTAGGGCCCAACCTGAGAGCCATAGATCCCCTCTGTTGTAGTGTTGTTTCCATTTCATTTCCAGCACTTTGAGTTTCGTTTACACATGCAATTCGAATGACAGTTTGATAATTTGATTTCCTTCTGAGTTAGATAGATTTTGCTTATGGTACGATTGATTCCACTTGCTTAGTGTAGCAGAGAATATATAACATCCATTGGATCTCCAGCAAAAATGGTTGTTAAGGCTCACTGCCATCTCTTTTGAAGATTGGGGTGCAGCCCATAGCAGACCACCAAAAACACTCATTACCTTGTTTGATACAGTTATGGTTTGGATTTAGATGCTTCCTTGTCATTTACACTCATTACATATCTCTTCATCACAACCCCATACGTATTTCTCCTTGCGTTTTGGATTACTGTTCAAAGAAATCATGGCACACTTAATGTAGGTTGATGCATTTCTGGTTTGATAAACAGTTTTGATCATTTGTTTCATTTACACTCTCCTCCCTCTCGTTTCATTGCCATCCTTTCCATTTTGACCCTGCATGCAACCACGTTTCCTTGACCT